>PVJH01035586.1:0-19605 GCA_004026705.1 Nesogale talazaci
GGAGAAGCACTCTCTGAAGCCAGCTCCCCATCACAGCAACCCACAAGCCTCTCAACTCAAACCCACACCTCCCATGCAGCAGGCAAAAACACATCTCCCGGGGCCTTCCATCAGAGAAAAATGCGCATGGCGTAATTTCTCTGGGGCCTCCATTTCCTCATCTGTAAAGTGGGGATAATGACAAAACCTGCCACAAAGGGCCCACCAGGCGTCTGTCAGTTTGTCACACTGGTGGCTCAGGTGTTGCTGCGAGGTTGAGAGCAACGTCACGGGGATTCCAAATGCCAGCGCTCAATCGCTCTGTGTCTCCAGGGGCCCGCGGCTTGCCTGAGCGCCCCTGGAGGAGCTCGTGGGTGAGCCTACTGTGCACACAGTGAGAAGAGAAATGTCCAGAATAACCGAGGGGCTCTGACTGCAGTCTTGAGAAGATGGATTTCCTTCTTCAAGCCGACACTTCTTCTTTTTTCTTTTTTTTTTTTAGTTAAAAATCATGTTATTGGGGGCTCGTACATCGTCTTTCACAATACAAGCATACACTGTGCCACACACCTTCCCATGTCTGTTGCTGTTATCATTCTGCAACTATCCGCTTTTCCACTTCAGTCCTTGATATCAGCTTCCCATTCTTATCTGAACTGTAGGAGAATGATGTCTCCCTGGAAGTTTCAGCCATTTCCAGACTAAGCCAAGACTATGAAGAAGACAACCCAGTGGACAGTATCATAGCACTGTCGGTTACTGAAAAACCTAAGGAGCAGAAGCAGACCTGGTCAGAGGCAATGCCAGAAGAGGAGCCCCCGGGTCAGCAGGCACTCAGAATGTGACCGAGCAAGAGCTGCCTCCTCAAAGAAGGGCCAAGTCCATCATGATGTGGATGCAGTGAAGCTCATCAGAGTAAAGACTGTGGGACCTTCAAGGCATGACTGACCCAAAATGAGAAGGAATGGTTCCCAACGTCAACGAACAATTGGAACTTGGGATGCACAAAGTCTGAGTCTAAGAAAATGGGAAGTCGCTAAAAATGATATGGGCTGGTTAAACGCAGCTATTCTAGGTGTCCATGAGCTGAAGTGGACTGGTATTGGCCATTTTCAATCAGGAAATCATATGGGCTACCATGCCAGGATTGACACAGTCAAGAGGAATGGCATCATGCTCTTGTCAAAAAGGGCATTTAAGAGCCATCATGAAGCATATTACTGATGGAGACAGGATAATGGCTATCAACAGACAAGGAAATCCAGTCCATAGCTATTGTGGGGTGAAGACAGGACTTCTCCACAATGATATACTCCAAAATATTAAGCAAACTATTTACCAGCAGTTGGTGTGGAAGTGAAGTTAGCTGTTCTCCCTGTGGTTCCCAGTTATCTGAGGCCTTTGTGTGTCTCACAATAAAGCTGATTCCCCCGTTTAGATACCGCTGTTTAGATAATGGCTCCCTTCTCTTGAAGCCTGTGAACAGGATTCAAGAGCGACTGCCAGTGGTTCCTAACCAGGCAGGCCTGTTTATCCACCTCAGGAATTTGAGGACTTCCCTTATCACATCCTTCTCTAAGACCACTCCCTTTGTCACCATATAGCCCTTAAGACAGCCCTCTCCTGTGACGTGTGTGTGTCCTAACCAGTGACGATAGGGCTCATGTGCCCCCCATGAGGTTATTTAAGTGGGGAAAATTAAAGTTCGTTCTCTCTCTCCACGTGGACCACCAAGCGGGGCAGAGGTGAGCATGCTACCTGTGTGTCTGACTCATTATTTCTCTCTCTCCCTCATGCTCTCCATATCTTTATTATAATAAATAATAATTATCACTGTACAACTGCGTCTTTTGAACCCGTAATGTATGTATCAGAAGCTGGCCTCTTCTGATAAGCTATTATTCAAATGTATGTTCAAACCACTAAAGCTAGTGATGATGAAGTTGAATAAGTCTACCAAATCCTTCATTCTGAAATTGATCAAGCATGCAATCAAAATGGATTGATAATTATTGGTGACTGGCATGCAAAATTTGGAAACAAAGAAGGAACGGTAGTTGGAAAAGGTGTTCTTGGTGAAAAAAGCAAAGCTGGAAAATGGTCTTTTCCAAATTCCAACCGTTTTTCAAGACCAATGACTTGTTCAGGTCAAATACTGTGTTTCAACTTCACATAAGGGCACTATCCATAGGAACTTCTCCAGATGGAATACACAGAAACCACACTGCCTACATCTGTGGGATGAGACAATGGAGAAGCTCAACACTAGCAGCAAAACCAGGCCAGGAGCTGATTGTGGAACAGACCGATAATTGTTCATCTGTAAGTTCAGGATGAAGTTGAAGGAAGCTAAAATAAATCCATGAGAACCAAAATATGACCTTGAGTTTATCCCCTCTGAATTTTGATAACATCTCAAGAACAGATTTGATGCCTTGAACACTAATAACATAAAACCTGATGGGCTGTGGGAGGGTTTCAAGAATATCATTCATACAGAAAGCAAAAGGTGGTTAAAAAGACAGGGAAGAAGGAAAAGACACATGTCGGAAGAGGCTCTGCAGCTCGCTCTTGATCACAGTGTAGATGAGACAAACAGAAGAGAAGATGAGCTGAGCTCAAAGAGCTGAGTAGAAAATTTCAATAATTGGAGCTCCAGATGGAACGACCGCGATAAACCTTGGGACCAGGGAGCGGCACCCCATCTGACTCAACCAGGGGACACTCCTGGAGTCCAATGAATAGATCTTGAATTATTTACATGTTTTAATATTGTTATATATATATATATATATATATATATGACATTGGGGTTTTTGTTGTTATTATTGCTTTATTTTCTTTGGTTGCTTCATTTTAGGAAGCTTTTTTTGGTACATATTGTTACCTTTGCAGGTCTATCTAAATGAGATAAGCTGGATGATCAGTCTGGAGGCGAAAACGATGGGACCGATGGTTCCGGGGTGCGGGTCATGGAAGAAGGGGAGGAAGGGGAAAGGAGATGGTGTTGACCAGCCCAGGGATAAGGGTATATCAAATGATCCAAAATTAGAGACAAAGTGGATGAGAGAAGTCCAGTAGGGATTGATCAAGGGTAATGTAACAGAGAGAAAATACTGAAACCCAATTGAGGCTGAGTATGATAGTGGGACAAGAAGGAAGTAAAAGGAAATAGAGGAAAGTACTGGGGGTAAAGAGCATTTATAGAGGTTTACATACAGGTATGTACATAGGTGCATATAACTACATGTGACAATGGGGGAAATAGAGCAACGAACTTATACATAGAGGCTTAGTAGTAGAACAGCAGATGGGCATTAGACCGCCACTCAAGTACTTCCTAAATGCAAGAACACTTTGTTCTATTAAATTGGCATTCCATGATGCTCACCTTCCCTCCCCAATCACTGAAGACAAATGTATGCATAAGCAATGGTGGTGAAGAAAGCTGATGGTGCTTGACTATCAAAAGATGTAGTGTCTGGGGGTCTTAAAGGCTTGAGTAAACAAGCGGCCATCCAGCTCAGAAGCAACAAAGCCCACATGGATGAAGCACACCAGCATGTGGACCATGAGTTGTCAAAGGGATCGGTTATCAGGGTTTAAGAACTAAAAACTGTAACATTGTGTGCTCGTTTTCCTGATATGATCACTGATGACAAATGTGTGCATAAGCAAATGTGGTGAAGAAAGCTGACGGTGCCCGGCTATGAAAAGATATAGCATCTGGGGTCTTAAAGGCTTGAGTAAACAAGCGGCCATTCAACTCAGAAGCAACAAAGCCCACATGGAAGAAGCACACCAGCTTGCATGACCACGAGGTGCTGAAGGGATCAAGTGTCAGACATCAAGGAACTAAAATTATATCATTATAAATAGGGGGGAGTACAGATTGGAGACCCAAAGCCCATCAATAGGTGAAGTGACATCCTCTTACAGAGGGTTTGCAGGGAGGAGATGAGCCAGTTAAAGTACAGTGAAGTAACAATGAAATGTGCATCTTTCCTCTAGTTCTCAAATGCTTCCTCACACCGACTATCATGCTCTCGGTTCTACCAGACAAGACCAACTAGAATAGAGAATGTACACTGGAGTCGGAAATATGGGGAATTTAGCATAGATATTCCTTCAGGACGAGTGATGGAAGAGGTGATACTGGGAGGGTGGAGGGCTGGTTGAGTAGAAAAGAGGAACTAATTTCAGGGATCTACATATAATCTCCTCTCTAGGGCACGGCCAACAGGGAAGTGAGTGAAGGGACACATTGGACAGTGTATGATATGAAATAGCAATTTGTAAATTATTAAAGGTTCATGGGGCAGAGGGAGGAAAGGAAATATGGGGAGGTGGAACTGGGGGCCTAAGTGGAGGGAGGCTGTATTGAGAGTGTTGATGGCAACAAGTGTGCAAATGAGATCTGCATACAACTGAGGTATGTGTGGATCATGAGGGGAGGTATATAAGTACCCAATAAAATGATTCATTTAAAAAAGGGGGGAGGAGAAAGAGGAGCTTTTTTGTTTTTAAGAGGAGCTTATACCAAGGGCTCAAGCGGAAAATGCTTGGAAATGTATGTGGCAACATGTGTGCAAATGTGCTTGATACGGATGATGTACTGAATGTTACAATAGCTGTAAGAGTCCCCAATAAAATTATTTTAAAAAAAGAAAATTTCAATAATCAGTTGAGAAAACCAAATGAAATATGATAATCAAATGTGCAAAGGAATTATAGGTAGAAACCTAAATAGGAAGAACACGCTCAGAAGATCTGAAACTGAAAGAACTCAAGAAAAAATACAAGCTGCGGGTTGTAATCTTGGTTCTATGGGCAAAATATTGAACGATACAAGAAGAATGAAAAGTAACACAGAGTTACTTTACTGTGAGAAAAAACTAAACTAGTTTAGAGAAAAAAAATAGTCAAGATTCAACCATCTCAGGAGATCTGAGCAAGAGTCAGTGGTGCTGGTGGAAGAGGTACAAGGTGCACTGACTGCTTTAGCCTACAACGAAGTTCCAGGCACTGACAGAAGACCCAGTGCAATGTTTCAACAGACACCGGAAGCATCGATGCCAAGCAGTTGACTGGGAGAGATCCATATTTATATCCATTCCAAAGAAAGGTGACTCAACAGAAAGTACAACGTTTGTAGAATAATATTACTAATATCACATGTCAGAAAAAAAATTGCTGAAGATCATCCAGCAATATTTGCAGCAGTAAGTTGACAGGATGCAGGCCAGATTCAGAAGAGGACAGGCAAAGAGCATGGTATCATTGTTGACACCAGTTGGGTCTTGGCTGAAAGCAGAGAAGACCAAAAAGATGCTTATTTGGGTTTTGTTGACTATGCAAAGGCATCCAACTGTGTGGATCCTAACAAACTCTAGGTGGTCTTAAGAAGGCAATTCCAGAACACTTCGTTGTGCTCCTTCAGAACCTGTACATGAATTAAGAAGGCATTTACAACCAGGACAAGGGCATGATTTAAAATCGGGGAAGGTGTGCAGTGGGGTTGAATCTTGCCACCATACTTATGCAATATGTGCAAGGAACAACCATCGGAGAAGCCAGATTATATTAATGGAAGGATGTGGCCTCAAGACTGGAGGAAGGCTTACTAACAACCTGTGATACATGGATGCCACAATCTTGCTGGCTGAAAGTGAGGGGGACTTGAAGCATTTGCTGATGAAGATCATGGATTGCAGCCTTCAGTATGGATTACGACTCAAAGTAGAGAAAAAAAAATCTCCACAACTCGACCCATAGGTAAGGTCACAATAAACAGGAGAGAGATTCAAGTCGTCAAGGATTTAGCCTTGCGTGGATCCATAATCAATGCTCATGGAAGAAGCAGGATTCAAGAGATCAAGAACCTCGTTACATTGCTTGAATCTGCTGCACAAGATCTCCTCAAAGTGCTGAAAAGCAATGAGGCTAAGGCGCTCCTGACCCAAGCCATGGTATTTTCAATCATCTCACAGACATGTGGAAGTTGGACATTGAATATGGAAGACCAAAGAAAAAGGAATGCCTTTGAACTATGGGCTGGCAAAGACTATTGAAAATACTATCAACGGCCAAAAGAACAAACAGATCTGTCATGGAAGAAATGTTAGGTCGTTGGATAGGGAGGTGCCCCTCTCTGTGCCAAGGCACCCCTACAGGAGGTGGCTGCAGAGAATCAGGCGAGCCCAGCCAGCCAGAAAGGCTACAGGGCATGCTTACATGCAGGCTCTTAGCCAGCAAGGGACAGTACACCTGGTGAGCGGTACACCTGGATTGGCCTCATCTAGACCAGATGGGTTTAATTCAGCCAATGGAGTCCTTTGGTACCCAGCTTGTGAAAAGCCAGAAGCTCTCTCTCACATGCTCTCCCTGAAGTTCCTACACAACTCAGCACAGCCGACTATGGTCCTGCATCTATACTATGGTCTCTCTCTTCTCTCTCTCTCTCTCTCTCTCTCTCTCTGTCTGGTTTATGTTCAGCTTACTGTAACACCTGAAACTGCTTCTCTCCTTTATTTTTTTTTTTTTAAAACCCACTCAGATCACAAACCAGGCTTCGGCGTGAATGCTTTCTCCTGAGAAGCCAAGGACCGAGGTATTTCTCACCCAAGAAACCTAACAGAAGTATGACCAGAATGCTCCTTAGAGACAAGGACGGCAATATTTTGTCCCATGGGCTTTGGACATGCTGTCAGGAAAGACCAGTCCCTGGAGAAGGACGTCACGCTTGGTTAAATAGAGGTGTAGTGAAAAAGAGGAAGGCTCTCGCTGAGAAGGGCTGACACAGGAGCTGTAACCCTGGACTCCACATCAGGACCAGCGTGAGGGTGGTGCACAACGGGGTGATGTTTCTGCTGTAGATAAAGTCTCTGGGAGTCAGAACCAACAGCAACAACAGTCACAAAGAGTCATGCTGAGGACCCGAGCGTGTTGCTGTATGAAATGCAGTTAGAGCAATGCCTAGTGCAGTGCCGGGGCTCTCTAAGGGAGATATTATTCTTATGGGTGTTATTTTTCTTGGCACTCCGAGAGCAACATGCTGCCACAAGCCCATGGACCATCTTGAATTCCCCACAAAGGAACCCGGTGTATGATAATTGCATGCACACACACCAAGCTGTCTAATACTGGGCCTCTGACCCCTCCCGCTCAACCATCACATTCCTCAGTTCTTCATCATAAAAGGACCTGCAACCCTTCCCTTTTCCAACTTCACAAGCACGGAACAAAAAGCCAAAGGAGCCTAGAGAGGCTGAGACAGCAGGGGGGCAGGGTTGCTCTTCCCAAAGGTATGTGGTGAAACTGTGCTTGCTGTCCCTAAACAAAAGCCCTTTGAAGAGAAAGACCATATGAGGTAGCAGTGCCTTGACTGGGTCGACACCCTATGGATGTGAGCATCATGGCACGGACAGATACCTACACGGCCATGTTCACCACAGCACTGCCCACAAAGAGTGAGGAGACAGAAATAGCCTAAATGCCCATGGGTGGAAGAATGGATGGAGAAACCTTGGTACATAGACACAACAGAATGCCCCGCACAGCCTCGCTAAAGATCAATGATGAGTGTGGGAAGTATCTCATTGAGAGATCGACCTGGAGAAGGTTGTGCAGTGAGAAGAGTCTATCATAAAAGCACTAATTGTGTTTGAGATCACCGTTGTAACAGAAAAACCCAGACAAAGGTTCCCATGCCCAAAGAAACAAAGCTTCCTGAGAAGGGGGAGGGGAAGAAAGAGGCTAGAGACCAGACAGATGTTATCAAGAGGGAAGGGGAAGGCAACGTTCCACAAGAGAAAGAAGAAAAATCCAGGGGGTGCAGGGCAAGCTATCGGGAGGTGTGATACTGAATACTAATTGGACAATCTGAAATGAAAGCCCCCACCTAACTCACAATAAAAAGTTGTTGTTGTTGTTGTTGTTGTTGTTATTGTTGTTGTTGGGGGGGGAGGTGTTCTATTTTTTTATTTAGGGTAGTGTGAAAGATTTCCATAATACATCTACTCCTCCGGTCCCTAGACCAATTGCCTTGGGTTGGCCTTTTTTTTTTTTTTAAGGTATGGAAATCCAGATGGAGGGTGTGGGGAGAGAAAATGAACGTCCTCCTGCTTCCATGAGTATTGGGTGTTCACGGCTGGATCACTGGCCAGCCAAGAGACTCGTGTCAGAAACCGGCCATTCCTGATGAATTTCAATGAGGTGCCCTTCCTCCGGAAGGAAGAAAGCTATCATTTAAAAGGCAAGGGCTGTCTTTGCGGGGCCGGCTTTGGTGATCGTGCAAAAGCTGCCTTGGGGGACAGGAGAAAAGATCAGGGGCTTTCACCTACTGCAGGTTCCTGGCGGCGCATGCTCGATGCGTTATCTTGGCTTGTGCGCTGGGAGGAGGGAGGGGGCGGGACGGGGGGGCGATGCGTCGGACGCTGCTGTGTGGTTCGGGGGGGCGGGGGGCTCCCCTCGTGACTCAGCACGACCCTGTCTACATCTGAATAAAACACTGCGTCCTGTGCCCTCTTCACAGTGGTTCTTGCGGGAGGGGAAGAAAGAGGCCTTGAGACCAAGGGCTCAAAATTGCATGGGATCCCCATAGCCAGCGTGGGACAATACTTCACCCCACAGGCAGCAGAGAAACTCACACCAAACCCACCGCCTTCACTTCATTGCTGACTCGCAGGAACCCTAAGGGGCAGGGTCGAATCATGCCATGAGTTTCCAAGGCTGTACCTCTTTCCCGGAGTATAAAGCCCCCTTTTCTCCCGCAGAGCAGCTGGTGGTTTCCAACTGCTCACCTCGCAGCTCACCGCAGACGAGGAACCCCCACACCACCAGGGCTCCCTGGCTGCAGGGCAGGGTCTGGAAGGAAGACTAGAAGTAGAGAAGGCAGAGAAAAGTGCTGAAGAATCTATCTTAGAGCGGAAGGGAGGATGAGCATGTTAGTGGAATAGGAGGAAGGTGAAAAGAAATAGAGGAAAGACGTAGGAGGCAAAGGGCATTTGTAGAGGTATAGCTATAAGCATGCATATATGTAAATATATTCATTTATAATAAAAGAGAAGCCACTGTGTATATATTTATATGTTAAGTATTAAGATAACAGGTGAACTTTAAGCCTCTGCTCAAGAACACTCAACACAAAAACACTTTGTTCTAATAGCCTGGCACTCTGTGATACTCACCTTCCCCACACAATCACTGAAGACAAAATGGGTGCATAAGCAAATGTGGTGAAGAAAGCTGATGGTGCCCAGCTATCAAAATATAAAGTGTATGGGGTCTTATAGGCTTGAAGTTAAACAAGCAGCCATCCAGCAGGGAAGCAAATAAGCTCGTGTGGAAGAAGTATGTATACCAGCCTATGATTATGAGGTCTTGGGATCAGGGATTAAGTATTCAAAAATCCCAATCTAACAGTGATATTGATGTAAAGGAGGTGAATTGGAGTGGAGACTCAAGACTCCTCTGTAGACAACTGGATATACCCCCACAGAAGCATTATAAGGAGAGGAAGATTCAACCAAGGTGCACTCTAGCACCGATGAAACACACATCACTCCTCTAGTTCCTCAATGCTTCCTCGCCACTATTATCATGATCCAGTTCTACCTTACAACTCTGGCTGGATCGGAGAACACACACTGGTACGGATAAGAGCTCTCAACACACGAAATTCAGGACAGATAAACCCCTCAGGAACGGTAGTGGGAAAAGCAATAGCATGAGGGTAGAGGCATGGTCAGGGAGGGGGAAGTAGGAGAAAAGGGTAACCCATCACAAGGTTGGGTTATATATAGCCCCTCCCCCAGAAGAGTATGAATAATAGAAAGGTGGGTGAAGGGAAAGAATGGACAGTGGAAGGTATGACAAAATAGTAATCATTTCTAAATTATCAAGGGTTCATGAGGGAGGAGGGGCGGGGAGGGAGGGGGGAAATGAGGAGCTGATACCAAGGGCTCAAATAGAGAGAAATTTTTGAGAATGATGATGGCAACACATGCACAAATGTGCTTGACACAGTGGATGGATGGATGGATGGATGATGGATGGATGGATGGATGGATGGATGGATGGATGGATGGATGGATGATGGATGGATGATGGATGGATGGATGGATGGATGATGGATGGATGGATGATGGATGGATGGATGGATGGATGGATATAAGAGTTGTACCAGCCCCCAATAAAATGATTTTAAAAAGACAAATAAGTCCAATGTTTTAAGAACGAATGCATGAGGACTTCTTAGAGCATGGGGGATGATGATGAAGACTTAAGAATGGGGAAACAGTCGGGGTCAGACTGTAAATGACTGCAGACACCATGGGAAAGGTTATGGGATGCCTCTTTCAACAGGTTCGGGAGCTGAAAACATGGAATGCTATCATTGGTTGTTATGTGTCAGGAAGCACGGCACATGGGTTTCCAGGGGTGTAAGGATAAGGACGGGACACTTCTAGATTATGAGGAATGCAGACTTGAGTTGAACTCCCTGAAGTGGGACGATGGAAAAAGCAAAGGAGGCAGAAGCCACGTCAACTGAAAAAGGGATGCGAGGTACGAAACAAAGGGGCTCCGTTTGGCCAGACAGACCGACAGTGTCCGAGGATCCTCGTCCAAGACCAACAGCCAGCCGGAGCGCAAAGCCAGCTGGAATGCGGGATCTGCACCCCGAGACAATTAAGAAGCAGGCCAAGAGCCAAGGCTTTCCTGCATCCAGGATGGCGGCCATCCATCATCCCACCTGCCACTGCTGATGGATCGGTCATGTCTGCTTACATCACTGCTTGAGAAGCATTAGGAGGCCATATCTGGGCCCAATGGAAAAGAAGGCTGTGATGGATTAGCATCATCCGCCGCGGGCACTGGGCCGGGAGGGGCAGTGCGTGTCTGTCCCCTGCTTGTGCTCCCTGTACTGTACACTCAGGTCCCCGGAGGTAATTCTGAGAGGATCATCCCGGTGAACCGAGAGCAGGGGGTGCCCACCGGAGATGAGCAGCTCTGGGAGGAAGGACATGAAGCTGCAGCCTGTGTTCTTTGGGGAATAGAACCTAGAGGAGTGGCAGGCTGCATCTCCACCCCCAAAGTGACACACTGGACATCCTGAAAGACACACCCATGGGACCCCACTGACACCCACCAGGTGCTAGAGCCCTGAGGATGCCTGGGGGTCCTGTCAAGAGGGAGAAGGCATAAGAAGTGAGAAAGGGAGGTTTTCAGGTTAGGGTTTCTTCACCTGGAGTCCATGGGCGAGCCCAGGAGATCTGGAAGCCCCATGAGGTCGTGTGTAAAATGCTATGAGCAGGTGTGTTTTTCCCAAAGAAAGACATTCATCTTTGTCAATTGCTTAGAGAAATCCATGCTCCAACAAGGCGGCAGCCATGCTCAAACTGATGATGGGTAATGAGATAGGAATGGATTCCGGTGTGTAGGAGGTGAACCTCAGGGGTGTTCCCGGGAGACTCAGCAAGTGCACTCAGCATTTTAAAACATTCTGGAAGGCACGCATGGAGGTACGGTGAAGTATTATGGGATGAGAATGGAAGGCTTGGACGTCCTGGCAGGCATTTTTCTCAAAGAATGCACTTTGTTCTTGTCAATATCTCAAATCCATTCATGCCTAAGCACAACTTCAAACTCACAAGAGAGGAAGTAATGGGCTCTCTGATCTAAGTCGAGAAGTATGTGGCACCTAGCCAAGGGGATAAAACTCGCCTTCATTGTGCTTGGAGAGCAGCCACGTTTGGTCACCAAATACATTGTCCACATCAAGAAGCTGTGGCAGGTGGGAAAGTGGTTTGGGGCATCACTTAGGCACCTGGGATGGATAGCGGCCCCTAGAAACCATTAGACTCAGTAGATTCTATCAGTGGAGGTTGGAGGTCTGGATCACAGCTGGGAATGGAGATGCAAGAGATCTGGGCTGATGCGTGCAGCTTTGCTCCCGCCCTGCAGCGTGCCCACTCCCACCTTGTTCACACATGTTAATGGCTGTGCTCATGTATGACCTACCTGCCCCGTATAACTGTCGGCTCTGGGAGAGCACTTGGTGTGTCTGTTTTTGTTCCCTCATCACCTGGCAGAGTGCTGGACACATAGGTGATGATTTCATAAATACTCATTGAATAAAAAGATGGATGGATGGATAATCTTGGTAGAAAACTAAATTCAGTGCCTCACTGGTTCAGCCTTTGGCAATCAATGTTGTCTAGTTGCTCAGAAAACAGACTCAGAGGTAGCATATGAAGTCCAAATCTTAGCCCTGCAGCTTGTTTGGTGGTATTACCTTGAGCCAAATATTAAACCTCTCTGTGCCTCAATGTTCTCATCCATAAAATAAGAATCAGATCCATTCCTGCATCACGATGCATTATTGTGAATATCTGCATGATTCATTCACAGAGCTACCATGAAGAATAACTCCATTAACTCGTGGAAAATACTAGACTAGGACGTGGCACATAATAATCACGATGAAACCAGTCAAAGACACTAAATAGAGATGGGGGATCTAGATATAAGGCAGTTAGGTATCTGGAGAGAAATGAAGTCGAAAGAAAAAAGACTGACTTCTGTGCTCTAAAATGCCAGTGACTTCTCCACGGTGTAGAAGAAGTAACTACCAGTACTGGCCAAGCTTGGAAAACAGTGATGTTTTCTCATTTTTCCTTTTAACGAAGGGCTAAGAGGAGAGTTGGGGAAGAGTAACTTATTCAGATATGACCGTGAAATTTTGAAGAGTGATGTCCAGTAAGTGAGCCTGACGCTCAGGAGGGAGGTTTCCATCTGCCCAGGCTTGCTGAAGAAAGCCAACTCTGCCCTCGGCTCAGGGGAAATGGAGTCAGAAGATATAGCCGTGGAATATGGTTCATACTCCAGTGCTAAGACTACTGAACTGTGCCTTCTCTTTACAAGAAACCTATCATCGGAGTCCACTGAAATGACCATCAGAGGCAGCCCAAGGCTCTCGAAAGAAGTCTACCTATTGGCTTTGGGGGTTTGTTGGGTAGAAAGGAACACAGGATCTAGAAAGTTGAAGCTAGATTGTTTTCAAACATCCCCAGGGAATTCTTTCAGCCAAGGTTCATCTGCTGCACAAGACTTCTCAGAAGTGTTGAAAAGCGGGCTGAGCCCCGGTAGCATAGTGGATGTGCGTGGGACTGCGGCCCACTAGGTTGGCAGTTCAAATCCAACAGCAGCTCTCCAAGAGCAAGGCTGGTCCTCCTACTCCCACCAGAGGGCAGTGATGCCCACCCTCCAAAAAAAAGTGTTGAAAAGCAAGGATGTCACTTTGAAGACTAATGTGTACCCGACCCATGCCATGATATTTTCAGTCACTCTAGATGCATGTGAAAGTCAGCCAATGACAAAGGAAGGGTGGATGCTTCTGCATTATGGTATTAGTGAAGGAGATTGGAAGTTCAGTGTTCTGCCAGAAGAACGAACTATTTTATTTTCAAAGTACAGCCAGACTTCCAGGCTTCATCTCGTATATTTTTGACATGTTACCAGGAGAGACCAATATCAGCAAGAACGAGGAAGGCCATCATGGAGGCTGGTGGCATGGTGTCTGCGGCAATGGGTTCCAGCCTAACAAAGGAGAGGATGGGACAGAACCAGGCAGCATTTGGTTCTGTTGAGCACTGGATCACTATGCATCAGAACCAACTTGACCTAGTAAGAATCCTCCCAGGCTGGCTGGTGAGAAAGAAATAACTGCAGAGACGGATGGTGTGTTCATTTCTCAGTAGTCTTGTTGTTGATGTCCTCTCAGTTACCTCGGGCTGCTTGAATGGGAAGATCACAGGTGAGTGACTTTAACAAATGGGACTTTTTTTTTAAGTCATTTTACTGGGGGCTCATACATCATTTTTCACAATACATAAATAAGTATGCTGTGTCAAGCACCCTTACATGTCCACTTCTATTATCGTTTTCCAATCATCCGCCTTTTCCCTTAAGCCCCTAGTATCAGCTTTTCCATCCCTTCCCCTCTTCCCCTGCTCTCTCCTCCCCACCAACCCTCAATACTTTGTAAATTGATTTTGTTCTGTCATATATTACACTGCCAGACCTCTTCCCCAACCTTGATGCCCATCCTTCAAATAGGAACTTATGTGTATGTCCTTGCCGTTGGTTCCATCTCTCTACCCCACCTTCTCTCTACCCTTCCAGCCTCTCCAATCTAACCATTGGCCTGAAGGGGCCCATCCATCTTGGTTTCCCCTTATCTCCAGCTCCCCTCTCCAACAGTGTACCTTCTCCAGTCCGTCTGGATTTGTAAGGTAGAGTTGGGACCATGATGGTTGGGGTGGGGAGGAGGAGGAAGGCTTCAGGAACTAGCGGGAAGTTGTGTGCATCATCACTGCCCGGCTGTACCTTGACTGGTCTGTCTCCTCCCTGTGGCTCCCCTGTAAAGGGGTGACCCATTACCCACCAGTGGGCCTTAGTCCCCACCCTGCTCTCCCCCTCCTAACAAATGGGACTCTTTAATGGAGTTTTATTTTCTTGCAATTGAAGTAGGCAGACGTCCCAATGCAGGGCGGCAGCTCTAAGGAGAGGTTTTGCTGGTTCTGAAGGAAGTCCTTGCCTCTTCTGAGCTTCTGCTCTTGGGTGATCTGTGGGTGACTTGGCACCTCTCTCCTCAGTCTCTGCTCCCCCTCATGCATTTGTTGGAACTCTTTAACATCTCGAAAGAGATGGGCTCGGGACCCACGGGACCCACGCTGCACCCATCCTGCCTCCTTAATAGAATGGCATTCCTTTCTAAATGAAGGGCATCTCAGAATTACTGTGGGGTGTCAGCAAGTCGGTCCCCCCCCCCCCAGCAATCCCTATCTGCTCACAACAGCAGGAAACACTGCCCGCTCCTGCACTGTCCTCACTCTAGTTCCCACGCGGGAGCCGTCGGGGCAGCCATGGTGTCCCTCCATCTCCCTGAGGGCCTTCCTCTTTCTCGCTGCCCTTTATCAAACATGAGGGCCTTGTCCGGGGACCGCTCTCTCCGGACATGTCCAAGCACAGAGGTGAGGAATTACGATACATAATTTAGGATGGGGGTGGGGTGGACGCGATTCAGTCCATAACAGTTTCCCAGCTGTAACAAGGTGTCTGGATTGGGTGGTTAATAAGAACCGAAACATACCGTGGCACAGTCTGGAGGTTGGTAGTCCGAATTGAGGGTGTCAGCAGAACAGTGTGCTCACCAAAGATTCAGGGAAGACCTTTTTTTGTTTCTCCCAGTGTCTAGCCACCTTGGACATGCCTTGGCTTGCCACTGTAGCCTATCTCTGTGGTTACAGGATGACCTTCTCTTCCCGTTTTCCTGTTTCTTCCTTCTCCATGTCTCTCTGAGTCTCTTCTCTATATAGAGACACCACTCGTTGTATCAGGACACATCCTACTCAGTTAATATGTGATGATACCAAAAACTCTATTTCCAAACACATTGACATTCACAGGTATCAAGGGTAAGGATTTCAACAGATCTTTTTTAGTAGGTGGTGTGAAGGTGGGGTGGGGGCTATAGAACACAATTCCATTCATATTAGATGAGAAAGGAAGAAATGGGGCCCAGGATGCCAAGTTTCACATATTTAATCCCACATCCTGTTTCCTCTGGCAGAGGTCCAACCAGGACGTGAAATTCCTCATCACAAATAACAATTATCATAACCTCTCAAACTGTCAGCTAACTTACCCACCGCCCCTGGTTGTCTTGCTATGCGCCCTATAGATGATGATTCTGGTCCACAGGTCCCCTCAGTGCTGGCCTATCCACGGCGACTTCCCCCTACAAGTCAGATGAGGCTGCAATCTGTTGCAAATTAAAGACATCATGTCTCTTCGAACACTTTCATGTCAACTGCCATTTTGTTTCCAGGTGGCAGAGTGAAGACGTCTTCTCAGTGGCAAGCTTGATCTTTTTTCTAGTCCCCAGATGTGCCAAAATAAGTCCATTTCTTCTAAAATTATCAGAGTGTTGACAGACAGAGAAATGTCAAGCTGTCAATTGAAAGAGACTTTGCTTCGGCGTTCAAGATAAATGCATTCTAAAGAGGCCATTCTGTCATGGGAATAGTCATGGACTGAGACTCACAAGACCCAAGTTCTGCTGAGGGTAGCCATCACATAAGGGGGTGGGTTTGAGCAAGTCATTTCATTCATCTGGGCTCCAGAGACCCCATCTGCAAAGAGACCGGCTTGGACTCAATGACACAATGCCCACCCCCACCCCCCACCCCACATGCTTTCTTACTGAGTCATCCCTCTTCCCTTCCCTCCTCCTAGTTGTTGATTGACAGCACAGCAAGTTGGTTGGCCCTTTTCCTCTGGCAGTTTGGGGTGTGAGCCATTTGCTATAAACAAGTGAGCAGGACAGGGTGGGGTGAAGGGAGGGGCCGTCAGAGGCCCTCAGAGAGCTCATTAGTGGGGAAATCGCCTCAGCTCGTGACTTCTGATCTTCAGCCCTGACTCATTCGAGCAAACAGAGTTGGGGAATGGAGCTGGGAGATGGATTTGTATAAAGTATCTGGGCCATGAGTGGGCGGAGAGAGTCACGGAGCTCAGAAGCAGCAGCAAATGGCTCCAGCCTGGGTCAAACTTGGGAGGCCAGCTCAAGGAGGAATTGAGTGCCTGGCTGGGGCCTGTTGCTGGACCAACAAGACCTGGGGCTCCATGGAGGATGTGAGCAGCGGCGACTTGGTGATGGGATCCTGACCTTCCATGTGAACCTTCCCAGCAATGGCACCTCATGCACAGCCACCTCCCATCTGTCAGGGGAGCCTTGTTGCCAAAATGCTGAGTTAGGGCAGAGTTTCCAGACAAAGAGTCACTTGGAAGAAAGGCCTGGCTATCTCTTTCCCCAAAATAGCGAATGCGAATTCTATAGATCACAAGGGCCTGAACCTGTGGCTCGTGAGGTTGCCACCAGCTGTGAGTGGCGTCAACATCCCGACAGAAGAAGACAAGTGGCTGTCAATAAACTGCATTCTGGAGGCTGTGAGACTCCCACTGGCGCAAGAGTTCTTTTCTTCTTTCCAATCATTTTATTGGGGGCTCGTACAACTCTAATCACAATCCATACAGAAATCCATTGTGTCAAGCCATCATCACTCTCAAAACATTTGCTTCTATTTGAGCTCCTCATTTTTCCCTTTACTTCCTCCCCACCCTCCCTCATGAACCCTTGATAATTTATAAATTATTATCTTGTCATGTCTTACACTGTTCGATGTCTCCCTTCACCCACTTTTCTGTTGTCCATTCCCCAGGAAGGGGGCTATATGTAGATCCTTGTGATCAGTTCCCCCTTTCTACACCACCTCCCCTCCACCCTCCCAGTATTGCCACTTTCACCACTGGATTCATCTGTCCTGGATTCCCTGTGTGTCCAGCTCTTATCTGTACCAGTGTACATCCTCTGATCTAGCCATATTTGTAAGGTAGAATTGGGATCCTGATATTGGAGGGGGCAGCATTTAAGAACCAGAGTTAAGTTGCATGTTTCATCATTGCTGCACTGCACCCTGACTGACTTGTTCCCTCCCTGCAACCCTTCTGTAATGAGATGTCCGGTTGCCTACAGATGGGTTTCGGGTCCCCCCTCTGCATTCCCCTCATTCACAATGATGTGATTTTTTTTGTTCTTTGATGCCTGATAGCTGATCCTCTCAGCACCTTGTAATCACCCAGGCTGCTGTGTCTCTTCCATGTGGGTTTTGTTTCTTCTGAGCTAGATGGCCGCTTGTTTATCATCAAGCCTTTAAGACCCTAGATGCTATATCTTTTGATAGCCAGGCACCATCAGCTTTTTTCACCACATTTGCTTATGCACCCATTTGTCTTCAGTGATCATGTTGGGAAGAAGAGCATCATGGAATGCCAGGTTAATAGAAAAAAGTGTTCTTTCATTGAGGGAGTACTTGAGTAGCTTCCAATATTTATCTGCTACCTTAATTCTAGACCTATAGATATATGCACATAGAGCTGTTTTCCAATAGTCATATATATGTATATATGCACATATGTACATGCCTGTATTTAGCTCTCTATAAATGCTCTTTGCCTCCTAGTTCTTTCCTCTGTTTCCTTTTACTTTTGGGAAAAAAAATTCTTGGGGGCCAAACAAGAAGCAGGTTGCAGAGGCTCTGTAAGCCACTGGAGAATTATAGGGATTAACTGAGTCTGGGATAAATGTCCAGCTGGGTAGAGGGGCCTGGCACTGTCCTTGGTGCTGAAGGTCTCTGCCTGAGGCTGCCCAGACAGCCTCCACCCTTCACACCAGCTGCCGAGCCCACACCAAGTCCTACCTGACCTCAGTCAATGCCCTCAACCCAGATGCCCTGCCCTGCTCTGCGTCCTGCCTTACTGGCACTCCCTCCAGCATGCCCTATTCATGCCTGTCCTGCCCAGGTCAACCCCTCCGCCAACTGCTTGCTCAGAAGCATGCAGCGATGTTCTTTAACCGCTGCCTACGCCTGTGTTATTTACCCTGGTCTTTCCCGTGCCGGCTGCCTGGTTCTCTGCGCAGTTCCTGAAACACAGCTGTAGGTGATGAATCAGCACAGGGAGGAGCCATGGGCCTTGGCACCGCAGCCAGAAGACCAGGCTTAAGGACAGAGGCAATTCAGAGCCCTCTCCCTTACTCTCTCTCTCCAACCCCAGGCCCCCAACCCCACCTCACTAGTGCACCCTGCACAGAGTGGCAGAGCTGGGCTTCCTTGCCCACAGAAACCCACTCCCTCAGACCAGTTCTGTCCAAGTTACATGGAAATTCTCCAAAGTTTTCATCCCACCCACCCCACAGTGCCCCACCAATCCATAGTCTTTTGGGGTTTCCCGAAACCTCTGTCATGGGCAGCCAGGAGGCCTGTGGGACAGTGTGTCTTGTTCGGGACAGACGTGTACTCCTCTCCTCCCCCTGTGTCCCAGCACATGACTTTAAGCAAGTCTCCGATCACCTCTCAGCCTCAGCTTCCTGGCCGCTACTCCGGGTGGCCACGTGGCTGTCACGAAGGTAAACCACACCTGTTCCTATTGCACTCTGAGTCCTACGCAGGCCGAGACATGGCTCTGAGCCACGCCCAGGGAGCTCTGGAGGCTGGTTGGGGTTGGAGAAGCCCAAAAAGTACATCTTCAGAAAAGGCGTCTCATTTAATCCTGTGAGACAGATAGCACGTCATGTCACCAATCTACAGATGAGATTATTGAACTCCCTCGGGGTTGAAAGACTAAGAAGTCACCATGGCAGGATCCGAACCCTCTTCTGTCTGGTTCCAAAAACCCAGTGATCCCCATCATGACTCTGAGTCACCCCTCTTTTGCCTAGTTTCTAGTGTTCCTGCCATCAGGGCTAGAGAAGGAACTCCATCTCAAAGGAGGCCCTCCCCTTCCCCACCCCACCCCCACCCCCAAGATCAGACATCTCTCTGGCTTCTGCTTTGAACCAGACCTGACTCCTTGGTTGTGACACTGGCTGGAATTTGGCATTGGGCTAAGGCCCCCTGGAAGAGACGGTCTCCCCACTTCTCTACGCTTGCCTCCTTCTCAACCCTCACGCCCCCCCCCAGCCCCTCCTCCTGGGAAGGGCAGCTGCTGATGGTGCAGGCCCTCAGG
>PVJH01035587.1:0-19524 GCA_004026705.1 Nesogale talazaci
TGGGTGAAATTGAGAATGGTAAAGGGTTCAGGGGCTTAGAAGCTGTGGGTAATGTATTAGACTTAAGCTTTGAGCAGTCGGTTTGCAGAAGGCAGTGGAGGGCAGGGACAGCCCCAAGTCCATTTGCAGGGTACCAGATAGATGAAGCCAGTATTGGATTCTTCCTGATCTTGAACTGAGGACATGAATAATCTTGCCCCGAGGGGGCAGAGAACATTGGAAAATAGATGGTTTCCACCCTCTCCAGCCAGTCAAGGGCAGGGAGGGGCAGTCTCTCTTATAGGGGCTTACCTGGGTGTGTCATTGATGGAGATCACTGTACTGGGGACATAGAGGGCAGGCCCAGAGGTCACAGAGTCCTGAGTCATGACTTATCAGTCTCACCCTGACGGTATGCTTGAACTGATCTTGTAAGCCCTTCTAACATAAAAGTGGTCCAATCACGGTCCTGCTCCTGCCCCTGCAGTTCCACCTCTAACTGTGATGTGTCACCACTTATGAATGTGTGGGTTTCCTTTTTTCCCTCAAAATTTTTATTGGCATATAATTCACATATCAGACAATTTAATAGTCTGATCACATCGAGAAGAGTTGAATGTTACATAGGAACAAGAAAAAAAGAGAAGAAGTTGTACAATCATCACCATAATGAGTTTTAGAACATTTTCTTCATTCTTGTGCTCATCAATATTAGCTTCCCACTTGCCCCCAACCTCCCCTGCCATGCCCCTAAGGAACCATTAATTCGGTTCCTGTCTCTATAGATTTACCTCTCCTGGATTTCGTATACAGGAAAAAAAAAAAGACTTACAAAATAACAAACTAAAACAGATAAAAACCTCAGTAAAAAAGAAAGCAGAAAATATTAAAAGCTAGAACAAATTTAAATGGATCATAGGAAGATCAAATAATAGGTGCTAAATTTTGACCAAACTACACCTGTAGCAATCTACTTGCTTTAAAAAAAAAACAAACAAAAAAACAAACAAGGGGCTGAGCCCCGGTGACGTAGTGGTTGTGCGCGGGACTGCGGCCCACTGGGACGGAGGTTCAATTCCAGCAGTGGGGCTGGGCCTCCTACTCCCACCGCCGGAGAGCAGTGATGCTCCCCCCCCCCAAAAAAAAAAACAGTTCTGGGCTGAGCCCCGGTGGCGGGACTGCGGCCCACTGGGATGGAGGTTCAATTCCAGCAGTGGCTCCACAGGAGCAAAGACTGGGCCTCCTCCTCCCACCACCAGAGGGCAGTGATGCCCCCCAAAAAACATTTCTATAAGCACTCCATCCACAAATCATACAATTCAATAATTCAATCATGTAAGGAAGGGCTGAACAATTGTCACCATATTCAATTCTATGACATTTTCTTTTTCCTGTGCTCACTGTTAACCCTGTAATTATTTTATATTGTGGCAAAAATATACACAACAAACTTTCTCAGTTCCACAAGTTCTACTTTATACTTGTATAATTCCATGCCATTGATTACATTCTTCGTGTTGTACACCATTATTGATATCTTTTTCCAGACTACCCTACCATCTCTGACATAAGTTCAATGCCCCTAAGTAACAACTCTTTCTCCTTCACCCCTGGTAGCTGTTGGTCAAGTGCGGCTTCTTTCTTGTCTTTTTTAAGTGGTTTTCTTGAGAGAGTAGGTAACTTGGTACAACTTGTGTATGGTTTGCTATAGAAGCTGTAAGAGCCCCCAGTAAAGTGATTTTTAAAGAAAAGATAAAATAAAATACCACGGCTTGGATCAGGCTCACCTTAGTTCTCACCTTAGTCTGCTTTCTAGCAAAGGTCTCTTTTTTCCCCAATGATTTTATTTTTTTCCCAATGATTTTATTGGGGGCTCTTACAGCTCTTATAACATTCAGTACATCATTTGTACCAAGCATATTTGTATAAATGTTGCCATATTCATTTCCAAATATTTTCTTCTTGAGTCCTTAGTATAAGCTCCTCTTTCCCTATCTTTTTTTTATAAATTATTTTATTGGGGGTTCATACAACTCCCTTCATGATCCATGCACACATCAATTGTATGCAGGTCACATTTGCACACTTGTTGCCATCATCACTCTCAAAACATCCTCCCTCCACTTAGGCCCCAGTACCAGTTCCCCATATTTCCCTCCCTCCCCACTCCCCCTCCCTCATGAACCCTTAATAATTTACTCATTGTTATTACTTTCTCATATTGTACACACTGTCTGATGTGTCCCTTTACTCACTTCCCTGTTGTCTGTACCCCAGGGAAGAGGTTATATGTTATATATATATATATATGTAATATCCCTGCAATTGGTTCCCCCTTTCTATTTCACCATCCCTCCACCCTCCTAGTATCACGGCTCCTATCACTGGTCCTGAAGGAATCGACTATCCTAAATTCCCCATGTTTCCGACTCCAGTGTACATCCCCTGGTCTAGCTGGATTTGTCAGGTAGAATTAGGATCATGACAGTGGGTGGGAGGAAGCATTTGAGAACTAGAGGTAAGTTACCTGTTTCATTGTTGCAAAGGTCTTTTGTAGCAGATTTTCCTAATATGTCATTGATTTCTTGACTATCACTTTCATTGATGGTGAATTCCTAATAAAAGTACAATAAAATCCTTGAAAACTTATAAATAAGTAAATGGATAGATAATAAATATTGACGGAGGGTCTTTTTTTTCTTGTCCTTTATGTTTGTGGCAGTCATGTGCTTATGTTAATTTCATGATTGAGATGTAGGGGTGGAGTCTAGCCTGTTAATCTGGAGATAGCCATTGAGTAGCCAATGAGGCCTCCGTGTGGGCATGGCTTTCTCCTGATACGTCTGGGAAATCTCGCGATATTTCCCTCGTCAAGGTGTGAAGCTGTCTCCCCACTTGTTGGGAGCTAGTCTCAGAGACAATGAATCACGGACAAGAAGGCAGCGTCTGAGGAGCCGGAGGAGAAGTCACACGCCTTTGCCCCAAATGCGCCAGACCTCTGAAGCTGGAGAGGCCACATTGGGACCCCTGCCAGCAATGAGCTGCTTCTATACCACTGGATGCTGTTGATGGACCCTGAGCCCTGGAAGCGAGGAGCCATGGGGAAACCCCTGCCATGACTATGACCTATGACTTCATGAGTTGGAAGGAGACATTACAGATAGGTATTGGGCATATGAGCTAATATCAGACTTATGACTTTGAACTGGGCTGGGTTGGGATGCTTTCTGAGTGTTCCATTACTTTTGTATATAAACCATTCCCTCATATCCATATGTGTGCTTTAAATTTGTTCCTCTAGTCTACCCGACTAACACAATATTTTTACCTATATTATTATTATTTTTTTATTTTAGTCACTTGATTTTGTTTTAGTTTTTTATGGCTTCTGTGGGTTTTCTGACTTGTGAAGAAGTTAGGGAGTCCACGCACAGAGGTAATAAATGATCTTCTGGTTAACGGGGATGTGGCGGGGGAGAGAGGGCGGTGAGGGGATTTGGAAAGCAAACAATGGACGTAGGGGGCAGTGCTGGAATTGATTGTGATGATGACTATAGAACTCATTTTACATGACTCTGGTTCACTTTGGCGGTTGTATTAAAACAACAAAGCCCCACGAGACCAACAACAGCAACAAACCAACAAACAAAGGCAGGAAAAAATGAAAGAAACATGAAAGAAAAACCTTGTGAATCACTCCCCTGGGGTATAAGGCAATTGCACTGATAACACCAAAAACTTTCAAGAACTCAAGACACTGTCAAAACGAGGAGTCTCTGACAGCTGCAGCCCATGAGCAGTGGTCCTGCACAGCTGGCTCTCCCAATGTTTACACTGAGCATGGGGATTAGTATCAGAGCAAAACTTCCTGCACCAATTCTTACAAGTGTAGATTCCTGCCTAACATTTCAAAACGCGTCATAGCAAGGCAAGGGGCGCATCGAGATACTAAATATATGGTGACTCTGCGTCCCTTTCCATTGGACACCCAACAATCCAGAGTTCTACCCACTGTCCAGTGGTCACCACTTCCCTGGCCCCAGGATGGCCGCTCTCTGCTTTCCTCTCATCAGTCCTCAGTCTGAGGGACTAGGAAGCTTGGAGGCAAGGCCTCTATGTTGAGTCCCTCTGGGGTGGCCCCTAGGGGAGGCATACTGCCTGCGAGACCATCTTGGTGCTTAGCCTAATTTTAGCATGTCTCAGTCATCTGTCTTGTCTTCTGTGTGTGTCTCCTTCATTTTACTGGGCGGTCGTATGCTGCTGTTGAGTGAGTGCTGAATGACTGACAAAATGTCAAGAGTTCAGATTCATCAGCCTCTCTGCAGGGAAAGTTGAGACTACGTGCTCCTATGATGATTCACAGTCTTGGAAACCTAGGGGGTTGCTCTGAGTCGAAATGGGCTCTGCGGCAATTGGTCATTTTTAAAAAGAAGGGGACTTGGTGAGAATTCTTAACACACTGACTTTTTAAAATGAAAATGCCAAGGTGGTAAATTTTACTTAAACAACATAAAATTTGACATAATTTTCGAGCAGAAACTAGCATTCACTCACAATGATGAGAAAAACAAAAACAAAAACTTGTCCAGGCTGCCTACTGGTGCTGTTGTGTTTTGTGGAGTGGATGTGGATTCATGTGACTCTGAACTCTGTGGGACAAAGCAGAACCACCCCAGAGAGCTTCCATGGCTGCAATCTCTCGGGGGCCATTCTGGGTTCTAACCCACATCAATCACAGGGTCAACCGAAGGAAACACTGCCTGTCCTCTCCTTCACTGCCCCTTTACTTACCTAACAGGATGTCTTCCTCCAGGGCCTGGTCTCTCCTGACAACCTGCCTAAAGTTCCTATCACCATCTTTGCTTCCACTGCTTCCAAGACTCCTTCTGGGGAGGAAACAAGCTAAACCAAACTCACGGCCAGTGAATTAATGCTGACTCAGAGCAGCTCTGTAGGACAGGGGAGAACTGTGGCTCTGGCTTCTGAGACTTACAGGACTAGCAAGCCGCAACTCTCCTCTGGGCACGGGCTGCTGGTTTTGTCTGCAGCCCAACACTTAACCGTTGCACCACCAGGGCTCCCTTCTAGGGAAAAAAAGAGACTCTGATTGCAAATGTCATTTAAGGAGACATAGTTTAAGCCTCGAAGAGGTGAAAAACCGAGATGCCAAAGGATCAGTCATCAGGCTTCAAAGAGTTAAAAATCATAACATTGTGGGCCCACCTTCCTGACATGATCCCTGAGGACAAATGTCTGCATAAGCAAATGTGGCGAAGTAAGCTGATGGTGCCCGGCTACCAAAAGATATAGTGTCTGGGGTCTTACACGTTTGAAAGTAAACAAGTGGCCACCCAGTTCAAAGGTAACAAAGCCCACATGGAAGAAGCACACCAGCCTGTGTGATGATGAGGTGTCAAAGGGATCAGGTATCAAGCATCAAAGAACTAAAAATTATATCACTATAAACGAGGGGGAGTACAAATTAGGGACCCAAAGCCCAGCAAGAGTTGAAGCAACATCCCTTTGCAGAGGGGTTGCAGGGAGGAGATGAGCCAGTCAAGGAAAAGTGTAGCAACAAAGAAATATGCAACTTTCCTCTAGTTTTTTTTTCTTTTTCCTGTAGTTCTTAAATGCTTCCTTCTACCCACTGACATGATCCCAATTCTACCTTACAAATTTGGCTAGAGCAGGGGATGTACACTGGAGCTGGAAATATGGGTAATTCAGGATAGAATTCAGGACCAGTAGTGAGAGTGGTGATACCAGGAGGGAGGAGGGAAGGAGTAGAAAGGGGAAAACAATTGCAGGGATCTGCATATAACCTCCTCGCTGGGGTGCAGACAGAAGGGAAGTGGGTGAAGGGACACATCGGACAGTGTATGATATGACAAGATGACAATTTGTAAATTATTAAGGGTTCATGGGGAGGGAGAGTGGGGAGGAAGGGGAAGTATAGGGAGCTGATGGGGGATGTTTTGAGAATGATGATGGCAACAAATGTGCAAATGTGGTCTGCATACAATTGATGTTTGTATTGATGATTGTGATAAGAGTTTCGTGATCCCCCAACAAAAAGATTTATTGGATTTTTTAAAAAGTAAAGAGATGTAAAACAAGACAAAAATAAGTCATTGGGATGAGGGAGCCGATTGACAGCAGGCCTAAATCCTGTCCCAGGGTTGAGAGAAATTCAGTCACTTAAATAGCATATGGACAAAGGAGAAGGAGGGTGGGAGGGGAAAAAACGAGGAGCTGATACCAAGGGCTCAAGACAAAAGCAAATGTTTTGAGAATGATGAGGGCAACAAACATACAAATGTGCTTGATACAATGGATGGATGGATTGTGATAAGAGTTGTATAAGTCACCAATAAAATAATCTTTTTAAAAAGGAAAGGAAAAAAATAGCACATGAAGAACAAAGGAAGCAGGCACAAAATCATGACGGTGGCAGATCGGTGGGTCAGAGGTGCTGATCAGGTCACAGACGCAGGAAAGGAGCCATGACGGGATACACGCACCATTGTAGATGAAAATACAAGACTGGTTCAGGGCCCTCTGACTCCAGCAGCCAGAGTATGACTTAGGTTCACTGTATGGATCCAAGGGGGGCAAATTCCATCAAGGACAAACCCTGACAAATGCCTAAGGCGGGGTTAACCCTCCCTGGGCTAGCTAGAGGAGTGGTTACATTCCACTTTCAAATACATTCTGCCTGAGGTCAAGGTTTGTTGACGGTGTAGGTTAATCATAGAAAGAATTCAAAGGAGACTGAATCTATAGAAACCTCACATTGAATTTAGGGCTCTTAAAGTAAACCACATCCTAAGTGAACTCAGTGCTCAGATTGATGCTCTTAATACACTCCCAAGGAGGTGTTAGTGGGTTTGAGCCCTTGATCTTTCCGTTAGCAGTGGAATACTTCATGCATATACTCGTATATAAGCTGTATATTTCAGCACGCTCTTTATGCTGGTTTTGTGGTAACACTAGGTGCCTCGGCTGATATTCAGGTCAGCTCATACTCGGGTATATACGTTAACGATCCGATTTTTCTGGGCCACTGCCTGCTTTTCACCACTAGCACCCCACTCTCTCCCTTGAACACATCAACTTCACCAAGTTGTCACTAAGTTTCTGCTGAGAAAACCTATGTGCAATTTGAAAATTCTATCTCAGGAAGTACACCCTCTGGGGTCTCCTATCAAGAAGGAGGGAGATACTAGCCCAGGGGACATGCCACTGCAGACACTGTGCTACCAGATTCTGTACTCACTAGAAAAGTAGTGTGACTTGGAAGTCAGGGAAACTTTCTCCATTTGATCACTTTAACTATTGCCTTGCCTAAATTTCCCATCACGAGAGGACGCTAAAATATCTTCTAGTGAGTATGGATATCTTGACATAACAGGTAATACACTAAAATTAACTTATGGCTTTGTTGTTGCCATTGAGTTGGTCCCGACCCTTAGCAGCCCTCTGCACAACAACAGGAAACACTGCACAGTCCTGTGCCATCTCACAGTGTCTCCTATGCTTGATGTAGTCACTGATGTAGTCACTGTGTCAGTCCATCTGCTTCAGAGCTTTCCTCTTTTTCACTGCCCTTCTGCTTTACCAAACAGGGTGTCATCCAAAGCATGTAAGATGAAGTCTTGCCAGCTATGGCAAAATAATCTAAAAGTATCAAGGTTCATTAGGGAGGGGGTGACGGGGAGGAAGGGGCAAAATGAGGAACTAATACCAATGGCTCAAGCAGAAAGCAAATGTTTTCAGAATGATGATGGCAACAAATGTACAAATATGCTTGACACGATGTATGGATGTATGGATTGTGATAAGAGTTGTAGGCACCCCCAATTAAAAAAAAAGATGAAGTCTTGCCATCCTTGCCTTTATGAAGCACTCTGGCTTAGTGTCTTCCAATAAAAGTAAGTTTTTTTTTTTAGCAGTCCACAATATTTTCAATATTCTCCAGCACCACTATTGCATAAATTCTTCTTCAGTCTTTCTTATTCAATGTCCAACTTTTGCATACATATGATGCAATAGAGAATACAAAGGCTTGGGTCAGGCACAGGTTAGTCCTCAAAGGAATAACCTTGCTCTTAAAGACCCTAAAGATATCTTGTGGCAAAGAGTCGCCTATTGAAATCCATCTGTGGATCTCTGACTACTGCTTCCAGGAGTACTGTTTTTAAGTCCAAGTTAGAAGAAATCCTTGACAACTTCAACCCTTTCACCACTGATCATGACGTGACCCACTGGTCCAGTTGGGAGGACTTGGGTCTTACGTTGAGTCATAATGCATACACGAAGGCTACAAGCCTTGATGTTCATCAGCAAGTGTCTCCATTCCTCCTTGCTTTCAGAAAGCAAAGTTGTGTCAGCTGCATACTGCATTCAGATTGTTAATAAGCCTTCTCCAATCCTGATGCCACACTCTTCTTCATATAATCCAGCTTCTCTGATGACCTGCTTAGCATGTAGATTGAACAAGTATGGTGGTAGGATACAACCCTGATGCATACCTCTCCTAGTTTCAAACCATCCCGTGTTTTGTACTGTTCATACAACTTCCTCTTAATCCATGTACAAGTTCTGAATGAGCACAATGGAGTGTTTTGGAATGCTCATTCTTCTCAAGATTATCCACATTTGGTTAAGTCCACACAGTCAAATGCCTTTGTATAGTCATTGAAACACAAGTACACATCTTGGTATTCTGTGCTTTGAACCAAGAGTCATCTGACATCAACAGTGATAGCCCTTGTTCCACGCCCTCTTCTGAATCTGACTGCACTCCTGGTAGCTCCCTGTCAAAGGACTGCAACTACTATTGTTGAATGATATGTTAAGCTGCATGGACTAGAGAAACAAATTCAGTGACACATATATGGATGAGAAAGAGCTTTATAACCCCCAATAAGATGATCTATATTTTTTTGAAAGAGGAGGTTATACCCAGGACTTAAGTAGAAAATATCTGGAAATGAAAATGACAACATGTATGCAAATATGCTAGATACAAATGATGTATGGAATGTTATAAGAGCTGTGAGAGCCCTCAATAAAATCAATGAAAAAAAGAGCTTTATATCAAAGAGTAAGTGTATATTAAGAAAACATGCCAGCCAACTCCAGATCAAGTCCATAACTCCAATCTCAGCCCAGAAGTCTGATACTAGTCCATAATGATCAAAATGCAGGAAGATCACAGGCCAGTGGGTGCAAAATATTATGGATCCAGTGGCAGTGGAAGCATCTCCAGGGCTCTCATAGGGCTCAGCGTGGCTCCGCGTGGCTCGTCAGCAGGAAGATGAAGCAAAGAGAGTGTGGCCTGCTTCCAGGGGAGAGAGAGAGAGAGAGGCCGGCCTCAGAGACAGGCTAAACTCTGCCCACATGTCGGCATAAAACCCCTAGCTATCACAGTCTACCCCTTCACTCCTAAACCTTCAAGTTGACACGAAATTATTCAACTACCACAGATGATCTTAAGCAAAAGTTTACTTCTGTGCAATATCAAGAATATCATTTTATAGTTTGAGCATTGTGTTGGGTCCCTTTCTTTAGAATTGGCACAAATACGGACCCCTTCTAGTCAGTTGGCCAGGTAGTTCTCCTTCAAATTTCCTGGCAAAACGAGTGGATGCTGCCAGTGTTTCTTGAGTTTTGAGAAACAGGTTAATGAGCATTCTGTCAATTCCTGGAGCCTTTTTTTTCTTTTCTTTTTTTTTTTAATTTTAGGCATCACTGCCCTCAGGTGGTGGGAGTAGGAGGCCCAGTCTTTGCTCCTGGTAGCCGGAATTGAACCTCCATCCCAGTGGGCCGCAGTCCCGCGCACAGCAACTACGCCACCAGGGCTCAGCCCCCCCTTTTTTTTTCTTTTCAGTATTGCGTTCTGTGCAGCTTGAGCAGATTCTGGCTCATAAGCTACCTCCTTCCTGAAATGGTGGATCATTGACAAGTTCTTTTTGGTTCAGTTTCTCTGATATTTCCCCCATTTTCTCTTGATGTTTCCTGCAATCTTCAATATTAAGTCTTTGGCACTAACAGATTGACAGATGGGACTCATGGACCCCCAGTTAAAATAGTTAGCATGGCCGAATGTGAGTTGAGAATTGAAACTTATCACTTATTGTCACTGCCTTCCCATTTGTCAGCTCAATGTTCCTGACTCTTAAAACTGGGGCAGAAACAGAATGATAACTCACTCCAGCCTTCATTCTGTGTTCTCATCCAGAAAAGTCCCCACACCCAATGCCCCAAGCCCAGTATCATGGCTAGCTCCAATCAGCAACCCAGACCTATTTTATTATTTTCTCGTACCCTGTTGCTGCTGAGGTGACTCTGACTCCTGGCAATGGTGTACAGCGGAGCAGAACTTCCCCACAGGGTTTCCAAGGCTGAGTATGTTGACAGAGCACAGCTTTCTCCGAGGGGACATTTGAGTCGCCTCCAGGGCTCCTCTTTTGCGATTGCAGATCAGCTGAGACATTCTGCTCCCTGTCTGTTTCTCCTCTTCCCGCTGCAGTTTGCCTTCACCTCTGGAGGAACACAGTGGGACGTTACCAGGCTACACACGGCCACTTAGGCAACCTTGTCATGACCAACGACCTTTAGCGGCAACTGCATCCACCTTTCCCCAGGGGCACAGGCCTGGCCTTCTGCTGCTGACAACCAGCCTTCCGGCAGATTCACTGACATCCTCTGTAAGGACACGTACGTCCAGCAGTGAGAGTTGAGCACATTTCGAGTTGTACTCAATTTCAAGGATGTAACTGCTTAGAGATAAGTCACCTCCAGTCCTGAAGAGCTTTTGATCCTGTGCTCATTCCATAAGGGAGGTCAGATGAAAGGCGAATTCTTTCCTGGGACCTGGGATTCAGACTGCCTTGTGGACCAGGCACCTGTCCATTTAGCATGTAGCCTATTTGTGGCTGACATTCCATCACCCCCAAGCCTTTCATAACCCAAATGGGTTATTAAAAGCCAAACTCACTACCATTGAGTTGATTTCAATTCATGGTGCCCATATAGGGCAGGGCAACCCTGTGGGTTTCTGGCGCTGTAACACTCTGAAGTGGAAACCTCACTTTTCTCTTGTGGAGTGGCTGGCGGAACTGCTGGCTTTGAAGTTAGCAGCCCAACTCATAACCACTATGTCACCAAGGGGATTATCTGGAGGTAGATCATTAATCTGAGCGATCCCTCAGAATCTCTCTAGAGCTCAAACAACATCCCCAATTACAAACACATTAAGGCAAAACAAAAACATGGTTCTGCCCAAATTATAATCCACATCAATGCTTTAGAAGCAATGGGTCGGGCTGAGCCCCGGTGGCGTAGTGGTTGTGCACGGGACTGTGGCCCACTGGGACGGAGGTTCAGTTCCAGCAGTGGGGCTGGGCCTCTTACTCCCACCACCAGAGAGCAGTGATGCCCGCCCCCCCCAAAAAAAAAACAAAAAAAAGAAGCAATGGGTCCCCAGAATAGACCTTTGTCAAGCATAGGCTGTTACCAGAAATACCCCAGAACATCCAACCCCACAAAAGTACAGTTTTAGCCATAGCTCCTGTTGCTTTAAAATGAGCCCTGAGCTAGGTTGATCTTTAACCTTCCGGTTTAGCCAATTATTGTTCCTTTGGAAGCGAATTCTATGGCCAAGGACAATTTGGTGTGGAGAGGTGTGCAGACAGGGCAGAAGCAATGCTGGCTAGGGCACAACTCACCAACAGCCAACAGTTCCACTCCAAGACCTGCTTGGGGTATTGGGACCAATTAGCCAGTCAAGAGTAGTCCCCATGAAACGACCCAAAGACAGTGGTCACACCATGCCATCCTGCTCCCAGCACCAACTGTGTTATCACTACGTCACAGTCTTCATGACTGAAGTTCTTCTACATGTCAGGATAAAATATGATGAAGCCACATTAAGCAAAAGAGACACCTCTGTTGCCGAGAGCTCCTGGGAACAAGACGACTGCGCACTGGAACTGTAGGAGCAGGCTTCTGCATGGCAAGTAAATTGGGGGAGGTCAGCTTTTGAAGGCTTCCTGTGGTGCAGGTATTTTGAAAAATTCTGTGAGTGCAGAAGAAGAGGGCATCCATGGGTATTAGGCATCTGGGGGCTGCTAGCAGCTGGGGGTGTATGCTGTTAGCGGGGGGGGGGGTGTTTGTTTTTGTTTTAATCATTTTATTGGGGGCTCTTACATCTCCCATCACAATCCATCCATCCATCCATTGTGTTGGGCACAACTGTACATACGTTACCACCATCATTCTCAAAAATGTTCTTTCTGTTTGAGTCCGCGGTATCACCTCATCCCACCCCCACCTATCCCTCCCTCATGAACCCTTGATAATTTATAGATGATTAATTTTCCATATCATATGCCAACTGCTGTCTCCCTTCACCCACTTTTCTGTTGTTCGCCCCACGTGAGGGGTTATATGTCGATCCTTGTCATCAATTCCTCTCTCTACCCCACCTTCCACTCACCCTTCTGGGATGGCTCCTCTCGTTATTGGTCCTGAGGGATTTATCTGTCCTAGATTACCTCGCCAGGGAGTTTAGAGGCTATGGTGAAGCGAAATTTCTTTTTTTGTTTGTTTCGGAGGTGAAACATCTCAAGGTGGACCTGTGATTGGGTGGGATCCTGCCACGCGGTGCCTGTGGGATCACTGGAGGAAAGCAGTCCGTTGTAGGCTCCCTCCTGGCTACACAGACGAGGAAGAGCTGTCTCAGCAACAGGAACGCAGAGAAAGCCCAGAGTCCACGAGGAAGCCGGGCCACCACGGAACACAGCCAGCTTTCTGTCTGCAGGGACAGCGGCCAGAGATGCCAGAGACTGTAGCACAGAGACCAGGGGACAGAACAAAGGCGCCAGGCCGAGATCAGAGTTCACCAAGACAAGAAGGTGGTGAGACAGGACAAACGAGCAGCGCTCAGACAATGTGTCTGTGAGCAGATGAGCAGAGGGTTTCCTGGTCCATTCCAGGCAGAGGCCCAACATAGTTGAGAGACTGGGGTGTGGGGATGACGACTTGCCTATTGGCTCCGCAAGTGTTGCTGTGGACCACTGACTGTGTTCCTATTGTTTAGCCTGTAGCTTCCCTAGGACACTTCCTTAATTGTAAGTAGTGTCTGTGAGTTGTGTGGCCGATGCAACAGATGATCAAACCCAGCAGAGAAGTCATAGAGTGTTGTGGGTGGAACTATTAGTGTCCCAGAGGGCAGAAAAAGGATGGGGGGTGGGTGGGTGCCTGACTCTGCCTTGTCACAACAGGCCTTGGGGTGGTGTGGTCGGTTCTCTCCCTAGTGTAGCCAGAGGGGGGCGGATGTGGCCTCCGTGCCCTTTTTTCTGAGAGACTGATAGGGCAGTAGTTGGTGTATATAGGCTTAGTAAACTAATTGCAAAATAAGTGAGCCATGCTCTCAAAACTGGGTCAAGGCAGACTTATGAAATATTATATGGCTGAGCCCTGGTGGCATAGTGGTTGTTTGTGGGACTGCAGCTCAAAGAGTTGATGGTTCAAATCCAACAGCAGCTCTCCTGGAGCAAGGCTGGGCTTCCTACTCCCACCAGGGCAGTGATGCCACAAAAAAAGAAAAGAAAAGAAATAGCTGCTGAAATATTATATGACAAGAAGAGATTTCAAAAGCAAAATGGTAAAGTTATGCAGATAATACCGATAATAACAATGCTACATATCAGAATCCATGAGACAGAGTGAAAGTTTAAACATTAATGCTATATTTAGACAAATGACAAAGAATGATAATAAATTAGAAACAACCCAAATAGGAGAATTGATACACGCATTACAGTACAATAGGGTGGAATAAAAAGTACACATTTCTAACACCACATGTGGACTGATCACATGAATTTAAAGGAATAATTCACGAAGAAATGCATACTGACTGGTTTTATTTATATAAGTTTCCAAATCAAGTAAAAATACTCTGTGAGGACACAAGTCAAAATGATTTCTTCTGAGAGTAGATAGTGACTAAGAAGCAGTAACCAGAGAAGCTAGCGTAGATGGAGCAGAACATGGCATCCGGGTTGGAGGCAGGCTTATGAACAACCTGAGATGTGCAGAGGGCACGTCTTGCCTGCTGACAGTGAGGAGCACGTGAGGCACTTGCTGATGAAGATTAAGGATTGCAGCCTTCAGTGTGGATTATGAGTCAATGTAAAAAAGCCAAATAATAATAAAATGACCAACATCTTTTCACATCATGATAAATGGAGGAAAGATTGAGGTTGTTCAGGAGTTCATCCGACTTGGATCTGCAGTCAATGCTCATGGAAGCAGCAGTCAAGCAATCAAACGACACAATGCATTGGGGAGATCTGCTGCAAAAGACCTCTGTAGGGCTGAGCCCCGGTGGCGTAGTGGTTGTGCGCGGGACTGCGGCCCACTGGGATGGAGGTTCAATTCCAGCAGTGGGGCTGGGCCTCCTACTCCCACCACCGGAGAGCAGTGATGCCCCCAAAAAACAACAAAAAGACCTCTTTAAAGTGTTGAAAAGCAAGAAGGCTATTTTGAGGACTGAGCTGTGCCTGACACAAGCGATAGTATTTTCAATTTGTTCATGTGCATGTGAAAGTTGGACATCGAACAAAGGAGACGGAAGAAGAATCGATGCATTTGAATATGGCGCCGGGGAAGCATCTGAAAAGTGTCATGGGATGCCAAAAGAGCAAACGAATTTGTCTTGGAAGGGTGTAGCCAGAATACTCCTCAGAGGCAGGGCTGGTGAGACGCGGTCTTGCTTACTTTGGGCCTGTGTTCAGGAGAAGCCAGTCTCTGTCATGCTTGGAAAAGTGGTAAAGAAGAAGGCCCTGAACAAGATGGACTTACACCGAAGCTGCAGGAATGGGCTCAAACACGGCAACAGCCGCGGGGATAGGGTCACAAAGTCGGAGCCGGCTCGAGGGCACTTGGCAGCAGCCACAAGGGGTACAAGAGAATCCGGGGTGACGGCTATGCTCTTGCTCTCCGTGAAAGCTATCACTACAGCCAGCTGGTGTGGAGTTGGCTCCAAGTTATGGTCGATCCCCCTGTGGATCAGAGTCCAACTGTGCTGCATGGGATGCTCAAGGCCGATTCTTTACAAGGACACCCAGAAGGCTTTCTTTTGACGTGGACTCTGGGTAGACTTGAGCCTCCAACCTTTTTGTTCGAGACCCATGATGTGGATCATTTGCACTACCCAAGAACGCTGCTACCCTGTCCCCTGCCAGCCTGTCATTTCGGATTCACAGCGACCCGACCTCGGGTCTCTGAGCCTGTAGATCCTCACGGAAGACACAGCCTCATCTTTGTCCTGCAGAGCTGCTGGTGGGATTGAACTCACGCTCTTCAAACGAGCAGTCCAATCTTCACCGGACGGCACCACGAACACCACATGCCAGGGAGCTTGAGTTATTGGGCTGTACACTTTAGATTTAGCCCTCTATTGTCATAAATTCTAATTAATTTAACTGGACAAGGTAGAAAGGAACAACACAAAGAAAGAAGAAGAATGAGTAAAATCGAGATAGTTTAATAGATCTAAAACAAACACATAAACCAATAACCCAAGGAGAGAAACAGGTAGTGGTGAGTTAATAAATAAAACCTAATGCTGCTTTTACAAGTTTGGACTTCCTGTTATGTGAGCTAAAGAATTTCCTCATTGTTTAAGTTGCTTTTATTTGGGTGACCTGAACTTGTAGGAGGAAAGATTCTAAATTATGCATGTCATGATCTCTCTTATTATCCTGATAGGCTTGGGCTCCTAAAAATCAATCATTATGCCATCTCTGAGTAATGAAAATGCAATTTAAAAAGACTTTCCTACCTCTATGTCTCTCATTTATTTATTTATAACAGTTTTACTAGCACATAATCCACATATCGTGCAGTTCAACAGTTCAATCATATTCTCTGGTGTTTATGTTTTCTTTCCTCATGAGGACGTCCAGTATCATGTTAGCGACAACATGGATAAGTGTATATAAGCAGATAAACTTGAAATACACTCACCTCACTGCCATTGAGTTGATGCTGACTCGCTGCAACATAAAATTTTGCCCCCTGCCTCAGGGGGTTCTGAGACGGTGACTCTTTTTACAAGAGCAGAAGGCCCCTTTTTCCTCCTGGGAAACAGTTGCCTGTTGGGATCACGGCCCAACCAGTAACCACCATGAGCCTCAAGAAGCAAACCACGGCTCTAATGATCATCGCGGCACAGTTCACAATGGCAAGGATTGGAAACAATCAAAATTTCCATCAACTGAAGAATGGACTAAAAAACTGTGATACATATACATAAGGGATTACTATGCATCCCTCAAAAGTAGTGATGAATGCATGAGGCACAAAATCACATGGGAAGAACTGGAGGAAATTATGCTAAGCAAAGTAAGCCAAGCACACAAGGACCAGGACGACATGAATCTGCTAAGTAAGCTTTCAAAAAAGAGGGGGTAGGGAAAAGGCTACTGTATACATATATTCCTGGGATGAGGTCCAGGTATTAATGGTGGGGCAGACCCAATCCAGGGATACATGTAACAGCCAACTAAAAAGGAGGGGGAAAGAAAGAAGAAAAAGAGAGAGACATAAGAAGTGGGGGAACAGGGTACTCACCCACCAAAGAGAGGGTGCTGTTCATATCTCCACAGGAGAGGGAAAGAGGGACCAGACTTCAACCTGGCGCCAAGACGTGAAAGCAACATACCTACATGAAACAGGGAACCAATAGAAAGATCTATGGGGCCGGCCCCACTCCCAACTACATGTAACCCCCAACCCACTCTGAAGAATTCGTGTCAGAGGACAGCACTGAAGCCACAGCGCAGGGAGAGGAGCATGTCTGATCAGAGCACATAGGAGCAAAGGAAGAAGAAAGAAGAGAGCACTACCTGGCCCACCAATCCCCGAGGACCATGTTCATGCTCAAAGCAGACAATGTCTAAAGAGGACCACAGAGCTGGCCACACCACAAGACACGGCATTCCTTACTGACCGATTGTGACACAGGGGACAGCACAGGAGGCACAATGTGGGAACTGTGCCCGACCTGACCCCACCACATAGGGTGAAAAGCTAAAGGCATGCAGCAGAGTAGCAAGGGGAGCAAAGTCATGAAGTCCATGGGGAAAACCAAAACAGAATTTGGTATGGGGTGTGGCACCCCATCAGACTTGACAAGAGAACATTCCTAAAAGTTAACGAACAGACCTGCAACTATTTATAGGCTTTTCTTTTTCTTTTTTATTGCTATGTTGTTTTTGTTTTCTTTTGTTGCTTTGCTTTGTTCTTTCTTGTTTTTGTGCTTATTATTGTCTCTGCATGTCTATCTAGATAAATAGGCAGGATTAAACAATCCGGGGGAGAAAACAACAGAACCAATGGTTTTGGGGGGACACAGAATTGGAGGAAGTGGGGGAAAAGAAGTGGATGTCAACAAACCCAGGGGCAAGGGAATAACAAGTGATCTAAAATTGATGGCAAGAAGGGTGTAGGAGGCCTGGTAGGGCTTGATCAAGGGCAATGTAACCGAGAAAAATCACTAAAACCCAAATGAAGACCGAACATGATAGTGGGACAAGAAGAAAGTGAAAGGAACTAGAGGAAAGAACTAGGAGGCAAAGGGTACTTATAGAGGTCTAAATACAGGCATGGACATATGTAAATATATATACAATGACAAGGAACTAGATCTATTTACATATATTTATATATTGAGTATTAAGATAGCAGACAGACATTGGGTCCTCCACTCAAGTACTCCCTCCACGAAAGGACACTTTGTTCTAATAACCTGGTATTCCGTGATGTTTACCTTCCTGACATGATCACTGAAGACAAAAATCGGTGCATAAGCAAATGTGGTGAAGAAAGCTGATGGTAACCAGCTATCAAAAGATACAGCATCTGGGGTCTTCAAGGCTTGAACATAAACAAGCAGCCATCTAGCTGAGAAGCAACAAAGTCCACATGGAAGAAGCACACCAGCCTGTGTGATCATGAGGTGTCAATGGGATCAGGTGTCAGGCATTTAATGACCCAGAACAACAACAACAAAAATCATATAATTGTGAATGATGGGAAGTTCAGAGTAGAGACCCAAAGTCCATCTGTAGACAATTGAACATCCCTTTACAGAAAGGTCACAAGGAAGAGACAAGTCACTCAGGGTACAGTATTGCACTGATGAAGCAATAGCACTCCTCTAATTCTTTAATGCTTCCTTTCACTCACTATCATGATCCAAATTCTGCCTAAGAAATCTGGCTAGACTAGAGCATGTACATATACAGATTGAGCTCAAAACAAAGAGAATCCAGAGCAGATAACCCCCTCAGGACCAATAATGAGAGCAGGGATACCAGGAGGGTAAGGTTAAGGTGGGGGGAGAAAGAAAAAAAAATGATTGCAATGATCGACATATAACTCCCTCTCAGGGGGACAGACAACAGAAAAGTGGGTGAAGGGAGACATCATTCAGTGAAAGACATGAAAAAATAATAATTCATAAAATATCAAAGGTTTATGAGGGAGGGAGAGAGGGGAGGGAGGAGGGGGAATAAGGAGCAAGGCCTCAAGTAGAAAGAAAATGTTTAGAAAATGATGATGGCAGCAAATGTATGAATGTGCTTGACACATGGATGTATATGTGGATTGTGATAAGAGCTGTAGGAGCCCCCAATAAAGTGATTTAAACATAACTTAATAAATAAAAAACCCCACTAGTCTCAGAATATAGTTATTTCCAGGGAAAGAGGAGCAAGCAGCATGAAAATCGGGTATTTTCCACATGTCGGGATATTCCATAATTAAAAACACAAACGTTTCAGAGATGGAGAGGAGATACTCTGTGTTCACGCATGTAAGCTCGCTCATGTTCATAATTTTCACATGGAGGCTGAACATGGCACACCTCCACTCCTGTAATGTTAACGTGTCTAAAATGCTGGGAGACAATCTTGACACCGGTCCTCCTCTCACGGCCATCCAAGCGGGCGCTGACGCACAGCCACCTGCCCGTGGCCTCCGAGACCGCAGACAGCCCCGCGGCCCCCTGCCTCGCTGCTGGGGGTGGCTTCAAACCTCGGCGCAGGCAGGTCGCAGTCCAGCAGGGAACCTGCGCTGACTGTGTCTACTGTTGACAGAAGCCCTTAGAGAGTAGTCTACGTTCCTGAGTAGACATTCATTAATTTAACAGGTATTTGCTTTTTTAAAATAAATCATTCTACTGGGGGCTCTTACATGTATTACAACAACCCATTCATCCATTCTATTAAGCAGCTATAGACAATTGTTGGTCAACAATTTCTAGACATTGTCTTTTGTCTTGAGCCCTTTGATAGCAGTTCCTCACCCCCCCCCACCTCCACCCCTTCATTTCTGTGAATCCTTAATATAGTATGTATTGTTATTATTATTTATACATAGCGTACACCATCCTTTCTTCTATCAAGAACACGATCCTGATATTATCTGCCTCGAGAGGGGTTATTCTGCCTCCCCCTCCCCTCCCCC
>PVJH01035588.1:0-19568 GCA_004026705.1 Nesogale talazaci
TGAGGCACCAGCTACCCACGGGGGTGGGGCGTTAGGGTCCCTTGCACCCACACAGAGGCACCAGGGAAGGAAGACCTTGACATCTCCAAATTCCCTGTTCTCAAGTCCATTCTGACTGTTAGCAACCCTATATTAGACAGTAGGACCGCTCCTGTGGGTTTCTGAGACCCGCTCTTTATGGAAGTGGTAGGGCTGGCAGTTTTTGTCTTGCTTTCCCAATGGACTTATTGATATGGAATTCACTTATTGTACACTTGCTTAGTTAAGTCATTTTTAAAAAGAACTGTATATACATCATCACAATAGCTTCTAATGCACCCAACTCCCTGTCATATTATTTGCTCCCCAATTCCCCTCAGCCTCTCCTCCATCTCTGATAAGCTAACACATCAGTGATTGTCTCTATGTATCCCCTCCTTCTGTGCTGCGTGGGAAACATAACAGAAAGAACACAAAGCAAAACCAAAACCAAACAGAAAAAAAGGAAGAAAGAAAAGGCCACCATCAATATTAAAATAAGTCTAAAAGATGTGTTTGCTTCGGCGGCACATATACTAAAATAAGTCTAAAAGAAAATTTCTCTCTGGGAAGAAATACTTCTCTCTGGAGCAAGAAATATTTAAACCTAGAGCAAATTCAGGATGGGTCCAGAGAGAGGTCAACTACCCAGTCTTCATAGTATACCAGCATTCTATTCATCACCTAAACTAAGCTGTTTTTCTTCCTCAAATGTGGCCAGAGGGGACCTGCCAGAGGCTTGATCCAAATAGGCACTCCGCAGATGCGTTTGGGGCTCCCACTGCCCTCCATTGCCTTCCAAAAATTGGGTGCTCATGATTTGAGCTCTGATATTCTTCCCTCCAACACTTATGGTTTTATATATATATATATATATATATATCACAAAGGAATGTAATAGTTAATTGTCAACACAGTGGAGCAGAAGGCTTAGTTCAATTCACTTCCATGAAACAGTGAATATGCTAGAAGTCCTTCAACTCAAGAGGACTGCTTGGTTCAAGGTCAAGGAAGCAGACAGTTGAGTCTTCCAAAGAGCAATGCAGGCAGTCCAGCCAGAGGCGACAATCAGCAAGGCAGGTCACCAACAGTCAGATGACCGAATCCAACAGTTGGTATATACACACACACACACACACACACACACACACACAGTATGGTGAAGCAGGCCTCAAATGAACCGCTAGTTCTAGAGTCATGATCCATAGGTTGGGTGTCCCACAGGTAGTGTAACTTGCAAGTTGAGTTAGAGAACAAGTTAAGGAATTCGCACACAGATCTGATCACCAGATAGCAAGAGAGAGGCAAGTAGTTAAAAGTCACTCTATAATATAGAGCACAACTACATCTGTAGGTTTCTGAGACTGTAGCTCTTTGTAGAAATAGAATGCCCTGTCTTTCTCTTGAGGAACTACTGTTGGTTTTGAATTGCTGTCCTTGCAGCTAGCAGCTCTACATGTATAATTTAATTGAAGTAATTTGTGGGAAAGATCAAGTATGAACTCAAGCTCCATATATTTTCTTTTTAATTAATTTTAAGACAATTGAGGGTTTACATGTCAGATCATATTAATCAATTTATCAAATTTTCCAATGGTTTGCCCTTTGTTCCCATGCTGACCCATTGCATTCTTTTAGGATACTAGTTTTGACTTCATCAAAGTTGACACTTCTCTATCCCCTACACTTCTGCTTCCATTCTCTATCTTGCTTTTTTTTGTTTAATGAAAATCGTTTGATTATTTTAAAATAACCGTCATTCTCATACAATATTTCTTTTGTTTTCGTCTAACTGTACCCATCATAAGGTCCTCTGAGTCCATACATGACATAAAGTGCTTCACAGTTTCATCATTATTCTTTAGCTATGTAGCATTACACTGTGTGTATGTACCATAGTTTTTTTTTTGTCCTTTCCTATCCTAGTGGGCATTTAAGTTGTTTCCATCTTCTTCCATTTGTGAATCATGAGATAGGACAATAAATGTGAGGTCATCTGATTACCAGCTTTGCTTTTGAACAAGTCATATCACCTCTCCGGGTCTCACTGTCTTCCACTTGAGAGGTGGCAGAGACAAATTAAGGGGTGGTTTTTAATGGCTTATGGTCAAGAACCTTTCTGCAAAGCTAATAATCTGAAAAAATTATTAACAAACAACAATAATAAAACATGAACACATAGGATCTTCAAGAATATTTATGACTCAATCTCTTTTGTTCACCTGGTATGAAGGATCTTCATGTCTTTTTTAATTTAATAAATCATTTTATTGGCAACTCATACAGTGCTTACCACAATTCGTACATTCATCCATTGTGGCAAGCACCTTCATAAACCTGCTATCATTATCATTATCAAAACATTTACTATCTACTTGAGCCCTTGCCATAAGCTCCTCTTCTTTTCCCTACTTTCCACTCCCTCATGAGCCCTTGATAATTTATAAATTATTATTATTTTGCTATATCTTACACTGAAGGACATCTCCCTTTACCCACCCTTCTGCTATCCTGCAGACAGAAGATTATACGTTGATTCTTATCATTGGTTCTCCCTTTCTACCCCACCTTCCCTCCACCCTCCCATGATCTCTACTCTCACTACTGGTCCAGGAGATTCTAACACAGTGACCCCACAGGACAGAGTAGAACTGCTCCAGAGACTTTCTTTTGTTTTAATCATTTTATTGGGGGCTTATACAACTCTTATCACAATCCATACTTACACCCATGGTATGCAAACCACATTTGTACATTTGTTGCTATTATCATTCTCAAAGCATTTGCTTTCTACTTAAGCCCTTGGTATTAGCTACTCATTTCCCCCCTTCCTCTCTGCTCACCCCTCCCTCATGAACCCTTGATAATTTAGAAATCATATTAATTTGTCATATCATACACTATTTGATGTCTTCCTTAACTCACTTCCCTGTTGTCCGTACCCCAAGGAGGAGGCTATACGTAAATCCTTATATAATCGGTTCCCTCTTTCTACTCCACCTTCCATCCATCCTCCCAGTATTGCCACTCTCACCACTGCTCCTAAAGGGATCATTTGTCCTGAATACCCCATATTTCTGATTACTATCTGTACCAATGTACATCCTCTTGTCTAACTGGATTTGTAAGGTAGAATTGGGATCATGATAGTGGAAAGGGGGGAGCATTTAAGAACTAGAGGAAAGTTGCATATTTCATCCCTGCCCTCCTGTACCCTGATTGGTTTGTCTCCTCCCCGGAACCCTTCTGTAAGAGGATGGTGCTTCACTTACAGATGGACTTTAGGTGCAAAATCTGTACTCCCCCTCATTTATAATAATATAGTTTTCAGTTCTTTGATGCCTGAAGTACTTCCTCAATGCAAGAACACTTTGTTCTATTAAATTGGCATTCCATGATGCTCACCTTCCTGACAATCACTGAAGACAAACGTGTGCATAAGCAAAAGTGGTGAAGAAAGGTGATGGTGCCCAGCTATCAAAGATATAGCATCTGGGGTCCTAAAGGCTTGAAAGTATACAAGCGGCCATCTAGCTCAGAAGCAACAAAGCACACATGGAAGAAGCACACCAGCCTGTATGATCACAAGGTGTTAAAGGGATCAGACTCCAGAGACTTTCTATTGTTGTAAATATTTACGGGAGCTGATGATGTCCTCTTCTGGGGGTGGAGCTGCTAATGGGTTTGACTGCTGTCTTGCAGTTAGCAGCTTAACAGTAAACCACAGCACCACCAGAGAACCTTTCAACACATAGAATACCTGAAAACCAGCCCCCAGCTAAGAACACCTAGCTTTGGGTGTCATACATACTTTTGGCTCCCTTTCTCCCCATGATACCCTCCCAGGTGGTCATCACATTCCTCCTCTGCCCTTGACCCTCAGCCAAGGGCAGGTCACCAGTCACCCTGTGCCTCTTGGGACATTTGTCTGCTTCTCCCAGTCTACAGCCCAGGGACTTCCTAGAATCCTGATCACCTTCGAGGGATGCTACACTCAAGTGTGAGAAGGGAGTGTGCCTGCAAGACACAAAGAAAAATTTCCCCAAGAGTGAACTCAGAGGCCTCAGAGAGGCAACAGCTCAGGGGAATGGGTCTTGGCACATGTAGGGAGCATGGACCCCAGGTACAGGTCTTCCCAGCTTGGGAAGATGTCCCCTCCATTCATTCCCCATACAGATGTCTACCCACACTGGACCATGTAGATGTGGACAGGGAGGGTAACACTGGAAACAATACCAACTTGAAGAAGGGGAGGAAATAAATTGCGTTATAGTATGGAATCTTGGGGAGTTGTCATGGAGACCAGAGATCCTCTAACAGTGAATGAGCTTAAGCTTTGCTTCACCTCACTGGATGGAGCGAAGATGGGAAGAAAGGTGTTATTGCCCTGAAAGTCTTCTCAGAGACACCCAACACACAGAAAACATAGGAAGTCAGCAAATGTACACACTTTATTAGTGGTTAGGGCTTCAGACCGAAATCACACAAAAGTGTATTTTTTGAAGCTGCATGGAAACACATAGGAAAACCAACAGTTGCCTTTTCTTTAAACTTGAAAGCTGACCCTAAACTACTGTATCAGGTACTTCTGCAACCCCCTGATTCCATTCCTGTCTTGCCTTGCAGAAGTTTCTCAGGGGTGCAGAAAACCTGCAGAGGACATACCAAAAAGAAAATGAGGAAGGCAGGAGCATTTGCTAAGCAGGCTTGCTCCAGTGCAATTGAAATTTCATCCACTGTTAACTGGAAAGGAGGTTAGCATGGGTCACCCCAAAGATGGCTGCCAATACTCCCACAAACATTGTCCTTTCTTCTACTTCTCAAAAAGGCAGTGCTCTATGGGCAATAAGGTACATGAATGTCACTCTCAAGGGAGGGAGAACATGAGCAGAACAACAGAATAGTCCTTTCTACCTTCAGAACTGTTCCTCTGCCTCACATGGATGAATGAGCTCAGCAGCTTCAATCAAGTCCTTTCAAGAAAGTCTCTTCCTTGTTGCCCCAGAACCAAATATATGGATCAGGAAGTTACTACAATTGTGTTTACTTGAAGGCCACAAGGCTACATGCAAGCCAAGAAGACACCCCTGTACCTCTTCTCCCATTTGCCAAGCCCCCACCCCAATCTTTTCTTAATGCATACAAAATATCAATACTTCTAATTGTATCTAATGTGTATGGAAAACCCAATAGCTATTCATTAAACCATTAAGCTATTCATTAATAGCTAATTTTCTACAATCATCCAAATGAGATACACTCTACAATATTTGAAACTTCCTATTCCAACCACTATCACCCTTGACCTCTGTCTTTCCCCCACTGAGGTGTTCACATGCTAAGAAGTTCTCCTTTCCACAATGTGAGTCAGAGCATCTTGTCTTCCCTTATTCCTCCACCCTCTTGTCGACTCCAGCCAGTGGAGGTCTGGCGGAGGTGTTGAGTGTTGAGAGCCAAGATCCCCAGTAGCTCACTCGCTGGAGGGAGGAGGGTTGTCGGCATCATGGGAGGCTTCTGGAGCTGAAAGATACAAAGGACAGTCCATCACCAGTGAATGTTGTACAAATTAGCTGAGCAACAAATATGGACACTGCTTCTCTTGAGTAGTGTGGCGGTCATGTGCTTATGCTAATTTCATGATTGAGATGTAAGGATGGTGTCTAGCCTGTTAATCTGGAGATAGCCATTGAGTAGCCAATGAGGCCTCTGTGTGGGCATGTCTTTCTCCTGATACGTCTGGGAAATCTCACGATATTTCCCTTGTGAAGATGAGAAGCTATCTCCCCAGTTGTTGGGAGTTAGTCTCAGAGACAATGAATCATGGACAAGACAAGATGGCAGCGTCTGAGGAGCCAGAGAAGCCACACGACTTGGCCCTGATGGATTCAGACCTCTGAAGCTGGAGATGCCACATGGAGACCCCTGCCAGCGATGAGTTGCTTCTGCCACCACCGGATGCTGTTGATGAACCCTGAGCCCTGGAAGTGAAGAGTCATGGCCGGGATTCTGCACCCACTGACCTGTGACTTCGTGAGTCAGAAGGAGACATTATAGACTGGTATCGGGCATATGGGCTAATATCAGACTTATGACTTTGAACTGAACTGGGTTGGGATGCTTTCTCAGTGTTCCATTCCTTTTGTATATAAACCCTTTCCTTATATCCATATGCGTGTTTATGAAATTTGTTCCTCTAGTCTATCTGGACTAACACAGGTAGTATAACAACAGCAAGCTCTAGGGATAGAATGGATGGTATACTTTTAAAGCAGAATGTTTTGCAGCCAAAGTTCTGTTCTGTTGCCCAGAGTGACACTTAAGGAGAAGAGAAACTGGACAGGCTTAATAAGTTTAGTCTCTGCAGGATATCACCTAGAGCAGGCTTCCCACCACCCGTGACCTTCAGGACAATTGGAGACATTCTCCACTTCAGGGTAATGATCATATGCAATGGAATCCCATCATTAAAAATAATAATAAAAATGCACATATTAGGGAAAAGTTTCCTATGTGGGAATGAATATATTGCGTTATATATTGTGTTAAAGATGATCCCTGCTTCATGACTGGATGATCTGCTATAAAAAAAATTGATCGGGACATTCTCTTGTAGCACACCAGGCCAAGTGCGGGGAACATGTCAAGACTGCCCCACGGGGCTCCCTCCCCAACCCATCGGCTTGAGTCTGGGCTCATCTTCTCCCATTGCTGGAACTCAAAGTCTCCTTTACCTTTAGCTCAGCCATTCCTCTCTTCCCCGGGTGGACACACTCTGGGCTCACCTTGTGAAATGTTCTCAGAAGGTTGTATGGTGTTGGGTCTCATGGTCTCTGCTTCGATGTCTTGACCTCTCTGGTTCCATGGAGGGGCTGCCCCGTCCTGCGATTGCCTTGCTTCCTGCAGCCCACACAGGGCTGTCTTCCTCTGAGGAGGCCTCTGAGACTTGGGAAGGGTGATTGGGACCCCTGCTGCTCCTGTGTTTGCTTCTTCTCTCGCCATAAACATGTGTGCCTGGGGTGGCCGTGGGGCAAGTGTTGAGTAGGCGAATGGCGGCGGATCTGGAAACAGGTGTGAAGGACCCTCTGTCATTGGGCCATGCAAAGCCTGGGCCCAGGGATTCGGGTATGCCTGCCAGTAAAAGTTGCCCCCTACGACTCTTCGCTCTTCCTCCATGAACAAACCACTCTCTTCCCCTCTGAAGGCCAAGTTATCTTGCTGCTCTGCCTCCTGGGGCCAAGGCTCTGACCACTCCCTCTGGGTGTCTGGCCCAGCACTGACCTCCTCGGACACTGCTTCCAAGTTGGCTTGCCTTCTGGCCTGCAACAGCTGCTGCTCTCCCTGTACCTCCTGCTGCTCTCCCTGCACCAGTTGCTGCTCTCCCTGCATCTCCTGCTGCTCTCCCTGCATCTCCTGCTGCTCTCCCTGCATCTGCTGCTACTCTCCCTGAGCCTGCTTACTGCTCTTTCTGCATCTCCTGCTGCCCTCCCTGAGCCTGCTGCTGCTCTCCTTGCATCTGCTGCTGTTCTCCCTGCACCCGTTGCTGCTCTTCCTGCATCTGCTGCTGCTCTCCCTGCTCCTGCCACTGCTCTCCCTGTGCCCGCTGGAGCTCACCCTGCACCTGCTGCAGCTGTAAGGCCAGCTGGTCACGGTCCTGGCGGACCCGCAGCAGCTCACAGGCCAAGGCCCGGCTCTCGATCTCTGTTGCAGCTGCTGCTTGAGGCCCCGCACCCGGCGCAGGTAGTGATTTCGCTTCCGGGCCCCACAGCGGACACTCAGGGCCAGCGCGCTCCAGGCGCAGGCCCTTTTGGTGGTGCGGGGAAGCTGGGGGTCCTCCACCACCGAGTGCAGCGCGTCCTCCACCTGGTGCCAGGGCCGCAAGCGGTGGGTCCAGTAGAAAAGGGGTCCACCGTCATTACTCAGGATCTCTTCATTGATGAACAGGGCCACCTCTGGGTGGCGGAAACCGATCCGGGAATCTCTTAAGTTCACAGCCATGGCCGCTTCGGCCTAGTCGGCAGGTCGCCCAGCGAAGACGGTGGCAGAGGCACCTGCTCGGCCCCTCAGTCCCTCGCTCTGTCGTAATTCCGTCCAGTTCCAGACTCTCCCCGGCCGGTCTGCGCACAAAATGGCAAGCCGAAGCCCTCACCCTCCAACTGGTGCTGAGGCGATGGCGGGGCGTCTGGTGACTGCTGCTGAGGCGATGGCGGGGCATCTGGTGAGGGGAACGACGAAGGAAAATGGTCGCTCCTGCTGCAATGCCTGCTGGGACGCCCTGCCTGCGTCGGGCACAGCACCCCCTGCTTGGGGGACAGTGGGAAGAGGCGTGGCAGGGGCAGGTCCTGGCAGGGAGCAGGAAGGAGGGCTGTGGTTCTGCACCACACACCAGGGTCTGGTTTCTGGCTTCCAAGACCCGGGAAAGACCACCCGGCCCCATCTTGAAGGCATTGGGGACCTGGGAGTGGGTGCCAGCTGCCTGCTTTTGACACCTCTCCCTCTGCCCTCACTCTGGGGCGGTGTCCGGCCTCCTATGAAGTAGCCCAAGAGGCGCATTGGGGTGGGCATGGGGCTACTAACCTCAGCGTGCGCGGTCCATAATCTCCAGCTGCTCCGCGGAAGATCGACTAGGCTCGCTGGTGTCCCGAGCAGACCGATGACGTCAGTCTTCCTGTCTAGCCTTCAGTGCTAGCCTTCAGTCGTCAGCCAGCCGGCTGGACACCACGGCTGCCCCAACCGCCCGGGCCGAGGCACCATGGTCAGAGGGCCAGGGCCGAGCAGTGTTTTGCTTCGCTGTGCAGAAAAGCCGCTGTGGGCTGCACCCGACCCCTTGGTGCCTCTCAACAACCAGATGGAAGGCCGGCATGGCAGTGGTCTCTGGTCTGTCTCAGCAAGGAACCCTGATTCTGAAATAGTCACCTCCCTCCTGCTAACACAAAAGTCAGTGAGGGGGACCCTCGTCCCCACCCCCTGTGCTGCCCCCAGCCGCTCCTCGCCAGTGAAGCCCTGGTGAGCCCGATTCTGCCAAGCTTCTGGCCTGCGGACCAAATAGTGCCAACAGTTTTCCTCTGTCACCTCCAAGAGTCGCCCAGGCCGGAAACACACACCGAGGATGCACTGGCAAGTTATGTGCACATTTCTTGTCTCTCTCCGATGGCCTCTGTGCCTTTGTCCTCAAGACGACTGGGCAACCGAGTCATGGAGCCGCGCGGAGTTTTATGCTAGGCCCTTTCTCCTATAGATCGTCACCTCTCCCTCTTGGTTTTCACACGGAATACATTCCATCTTTCTATCCCCCCACTGCGGAAACTCCCTGCTGTGGTGTCCATTGCCCTTTGGCCCTGGTGGTGGAGGGCGGGGAGGGGGGGGGGAACCATGCAAACCCAAGAGTACTCTATCCAGCCAAGTTATCTATCAAAATTGATGGAGAATTGAGAAACTTGCCAGACAAGGAAAATCTCAAAGAATATGCTGAAAAGGATCCCAGCCCTACAAAAGACCCACTGTGGCCCATTGGGGGCAGAAGAACAACAATCACCAAGCATACACAAGAGACTGCCCAAAGAAAAACTCTAGCCAGAGGCCATCAAAGGGATAACAGTCCCCAAGATAACTCTGGCTCAGCAGTGGAAGAAAGACAAGAATATACCACAAACACACATGGACACAATCCATGGAACTAGAAAAACACCCAACACAAAAATGGTAAAATGACAGCACAGAGTGCACAGAGAGGTGTAATAACCCTGAATTTCAATGGACTGAATTCAGGCCTTAAAAGATAGAGATTAATAGACTGGCTTAGAAAACACATCTTAAGATCACAGAAAAACATATGTTGAGAATCAAAGGCTGGAGAAAAACATACCAGTCAAATAGCAATTAAAAAAAAAAGGCAGGTGTAGCAATCCCAATCTCGGATAAAATTGACCTCAAAGTGCAAACCATAAAAAGTGATAAGGAGGGACACTATATAATGCTCAAGGGAAGGATAGACAATAAAACAATTAGAATTTTGAATATTTATTCCCCGAATGAGAGACCCACTGAATACATCAACCAAACACTCCAAAAGACGAAAAAAGAAATCACAGTCTCAACAATTATAGTGGGTGACTTCGATACACCACTCTCCGAGAAAGACAAATCACAGGGAAAGAAACTCAACAAAGAGACTAGAGATCTAAACACTACAGTTAGACAAATTGGCTTGATGGATATCTGCAGAGCTTTTCATCCATATGCAAAACAATTCACATTCTTTTCAGGCCCCCATGGTACATATTCTAAGATAGACCACATGCTGGGGCATAAGGCTAATCTATCTAAATTTAAGCACATTGCTATCGTACAGAACTCTCTCTCAGAGCACTGTGCCACAAGGTTGGAAATAAAAGAAGATGAAGAAAGCAAGAGGAAATAATTGGAAGGTGAATAACTATAGCAAAAAGAGTGCCTACTGGCCTAGATCAGAGAGGAAATAAAAAATTTCTAGGTGCTGAGCCCCAGTAGCGTAAGTGTTTGAGTGTGGAGCTGCAGCCCACAGGCTTGGTGGTTCAAATCCAGCAGCTGCTCTCCAGGAGCAAGGCTGGGTAGCTCCCACAACCACCAGAGGGCAGTGATGCCAAAAAATTTTTTTTCTAGAAACCAATGAGAATGAAAACACGACATACCAAAACTTATGGGACACAGCAAAGGCAGTTATCAGAGGAAGTTCATAGCAATAAATGCACACATAAAAAAGGAAGAGCATCTCATAATGGATATGTTGGCACAGCATTTACAACGATTAGAGCAGAGTCAGTAGGACAATCCCAATTATAAGAAAAGAAAAATAAAAACCAGGGATGAGATTCAGGAAAGGGAAAATAAGAAAAAATAAAATTAATGCTGCTAAACTTTTAACAGCACTGGCCAACTTAACCAAAGACCAACAGACAACAGACAAACCACTGGCCAACTTAACCAAAGAAAGAAGGGAAAGAATTCCAATAGCAAGAATGAAGGATGAAAGAGGGGACATCAGAGGTTCCTCAAGTGACTTAGCGGTTTACAGTAGCATCAACTGTTGCAGTGAAAACAAAGTCTTCTAATCTTAGAAATTGGCAGGTGAATGGATAACAGATTTCCCAATATAATGATTTTATTTTTGAGCAGCTGGGGACAGAACAGTGGGTGGATTCCACCACAGACTTTCCCACTGTGTAGGAGTCCCCGTGAGTCAGAATCGCTCTATGGTAGTGTGTTTAACCCTAACCTTCACCACCTAGCACCAGCCTAAGCTTTACCTCTTTCACTAATTTGCAATGGAAAGCTGAACATTTCACAACCAGGATGCCTTGCTGAGACGAATCAGAATCCTCTGCCATGGGTCAGACCTACTCATAGGGACCCTCGGTAGACTTGTTGACATGATAGCCCTTCATAGGGGGCAAGCAGCCTCATCATTCTTCTAAGGAGCAGCTGGTGAGTTTGAACCTTCCACCTTGTGGGTAGCAGCTCGTGCCTACCGCACAGCCTCACCAGGGTTGATTTTTGTTGTTTTTTAAACATCATTTTATTGGAGGCTCATACAAGTCTTATTACAACCCACATATTAATCTCTTGTGTAAAGCACTTTTGTGTAATTGGTTTCCCTCATTGTTCTCAAAACACTTGCCTTCCACTTGAGCCCCTAGTATCTGTTCCTCATTTTACCCTCCTTCCCCATTTCGCCCACCCCCATGAACCCCTGATAATTTATAAAGTATTATCATTTTATTATATCTTACACAATCCAGCATCTCCTCTCACCTACTTCTCTACTGTCCTTCCCCTAGGGAGGAGGTCATGTGTAGATCCTTGCAATCTGTTCTCCCTTTTTAACCCACTTTCTCCCCACCCTCCCATTATCACCCCTCTCATCACTGGTCCTACGGGGTTCTTCTGGCCTAGATTCCCTATGCTTCCAGTTCCTATCTGTACCAGTCTACATCCTCCAGTCCATGTGAATTTTAAAGGTAGAACTGGGATCATGATACTGTATGTGTGTGTGGGGGGGGGGTATTCAAAAACTAGAGGAACATTGTATGTTTCATCATTGCTACACTGCATCCTGATTGCCTGCCCCCTCCCTAGCCCTTCTGTGAGGAAATGCCCAGTTGCCCACAGATGGTCTTTGAGTCTCCACTCTGCACTCTCCCTCATTCACAATGATATGATACTTTGTTCTTTGATGTCTGATAACTGATCCCCCTCAACACCTTGTGAACACTCAGGCTGCTGTGCTTCTTCCATATGGGCTTTGTTGTTTCTTGGCTAGATTGACTCGTGTTTATCTTCAAGACTTTGATGTCCCACACACTACATCCCCTGATAGCTAGGCACCATCAATTACTTTGCCACTTTTGCTTATGCACCCACTTTGTCCACAATGATCATGTCTGGTCAGGCTGGTGTGCTTCTTCCATGTGGGATTTGTTTTTTCTCAGCTAGATGGCTGCTTGATTATCTTTAAGCTTTTAAGACCCCAGACAGTATATCTTTTGATAGCCAGGCACCATCAGCTTTCTATGGCGCATTTATTTATGCATCCACTCTGTCCTCAGCGATTGTATTGGGAAGGTGAGTATCTCAGACAGCTGAATTATTAGAACAAAGTGTTCTTGTATTGGGGGAGAACTTGAGTATGGGCCCTCTGTCCCTGTCTTTCCTTAATATTAACCCTATAAATATATGTGCATAGCTCTATTTCCCCTTCCTCGCATATAAATATATTTACACACATATATGCCTTTATTTATATCTCTATAAATGTCCTTTGCCTCCTAGTTCTTTCCACTATTTCTTTTTACTTTCCTCTTGTCCCTCTATCATGTTCAACCTTCATTTGGGTTGATCTAGTCCTGCCATATCTCCTACTCTTTCATCGCCATCAATTTTTGGTCACTTCCTGTTCCACCAATGTTGATCTTACAGGAGGTTTGAAACAGCACCAGAGTCCAGGCAGGGGCAGTGGATTCAAGAGCTGTGTCCAGATGCCCATGTATCTATCCCCTCTGGGCTGGATGGGGCCCTTCTAAAGTTCTTGGAAGCTGGAAACAGAAATCCTTGCTGAGTCCATGAACCTGCGCCCCCATCTTCCCCTCCTGGTGCCATGCACCCTGAGACAGCCAGCTCATCACACAGGTGGGGAGGGGGAGACAGTGACAGGCAGTCCCGGCAGGCCTTGAGGAAAGCTGCAGCTCCCATTGAGATGCCCTGGTCTCTGTAGGAGTTGGGCTGGTGAGGTGTTTGGCTTGAAGCTTTATGAGGCGCAGGAGTGCTTGAGAGGGCTCACAGGCCGAGGGGCAGACAGAGAGCGGATATGGACGGCAGGAGAGAGTCAGATCTGGTGAGTAGCGGGGCAGCGGCCATGGATATGAACTTCGGACTTCAGGTGCCCCTTCAGCCACCCAGAGGTGGCGGAGTTCACAAACCAGGAGGTCCTTGGTAACCAAGGCGGCCCCGATTTCTACTAGGCCCACTGCTCGCGGCCCTGACAGCAGGTGCAAGAGGAGCTGTGCATTGTGCTGCAGGACCCACAGGTGTCCTCCTTGGTCAAGAGAGCTTGGGCCTGGAGTGCACTGGTCCTGGGCATGCACGTGTTGCCCTGCAGCGATGCCACCTCCAGCGACGCGTGCAGCAGCTCCAGAGGCAGGTAGAAAAGAGCGAAAGCATCACCAGGGCCTTGGCAGGAAGCTTGCTTCCCAGTTGAGCCGGGCGCACCAACACCTGCCATCAATTTCTGGACCAGCAGGAAGTGCTGCGCGTGTACCTGCTCCAGGCCCAGAAGTCAGCCACTTCCACCAGGCAGCCCCCAAGAAATTGGACAGTTTCGGGCTTTCACCCCAGCTGCTGTTCGTCGGGGCGTGGCCCCAGGATGTGGAGGAACAAGGTAGGTGGCTTCCTCCTCAGGAGCAACGGGCATGGGAAGGCGGGTAGGAGTGGGTGTGGGGGGAAATACTCCACTTCCTGGGTCCAGGCCTTTGGATCCTCTCCGCTAGACTGTCACTCACCCCTGTGTCCATATCCGCCACCGTACCCATACTCTGGCCCAAGAGCTGCTGCTGCTGCACCAGGAGTGCGAGGAGCTTGCTTCTGAGCTGAGCAGAGCGCGCCAACACCTGCAGCAGTCACTGGACCAGCAGGAAGTGCTGCGCGGGTACCTGCTCCAGGCCCAGAGGTCAGCCTGCTTCCACCACGTGGCCCCCGAGAAGCTGGGCAGTTTCGGCCTTTCACCCCAGCTGCTGTTCGCCCGGGCGTGGTCCCAGGATGTGGAGGAACAAGGTAGGAAGCCTCCTCCTCAGGGGCGACGGGCATGGAGAGGCGGGTAGGGGTGGGTGGGTGGATGTGGAGAGGAGTCCCCCATTCCCTAAGTCCAGGCCTTTGAATCCTCTCCGCTAGACTGTCACTCACCCCTGTGTCCATATCCGCCACCGTACCCATACTCATTACCTGCCCTGTCCACTGTAGTCATGGATACAGGTGTAACAACAGAAGCAACATCCTCCACATCCCAGATGCCTCCTGGAAAGATCTACTCCAGTGGCCATTGGGATGTGAGGAGGTCAGGAGATGTGATGGCCACTACTTTGCAGACCAGAGGACAAAACATGAAGATGTTTCCAGACCTGACCTCATACAGCCTTCTGATCATAGCTGGTCCCAAGGCGTTACCAGAGTATATTCAACTAGGACACAGAGACATAGGTCTGAAGGTAAGACTTTGAGTCCCAGCCATGGGAAAAGGTGGGCCCATACTCAGGCTAAAGGGTTGGGGAGGGAGAGAATCCATGACATGTTCCTGGCACTTGGCCTGATATGCTACAAGAGAATTTCCCTACCATTCCTGTAAAAAGCTCACATACACATACACCAATCAAGCAGGAACAGTCTTTAACGCGGTTTATCCATTCCCACATAGGGACCTTTTTCTCAGTGCATATGACCATTACGCCCCCAGTGGAGAATTTCTCCAATTGTATTGATGGTCACGGGGCATGGTCTGCCCCCACTAGGGTGACTCCCTGGAGAGACTGAGGTGATGAAGCCTGTTCCTTTTCTCCTCTCAGTCTTCTCCTTAAGTGCCCAAAGCATCCCAATCCATTCTATCCCAAGGACCCGCCTCCTCCTTGAACTTGCACAGAAGCAGCAGAACTCATGTCTGCTGCTGGTTGATTTGTACAACATTCATATGAAAGCCTGTCCTTTGTGCCTTTCAGCTTCACAAGATTCCTTTGATCCTCCAGCAAGTGAACTACAGTAGATCCCAGCTCTCAGCAGCCTACACCTCACCCAGAACTCTACTGGCTGGAGTCAAGAGGGCACGGGGATAAGGAAGAGCTATGCAGGCACATATTTTGAGAACAAGATCTTCTTAGGATGTTCATCCCTCTGTTAGACAAAGGGGTCAGCACTGTTGAAATTGGGGGTGGGCTGGGAGTAAGCCACATTGCATGTTATCACTTGCATCAATTTTGTGAAATGTCTTCCATTATGACTGAGCATGTGATTATTGAATGACCCCTACATGTCACGAGTTGGAATTAGACATTCTTATTTGGGGCACACACTGTGAAAAGGTGTGGGAGTTTGGTAATTTGAGGTACGTGGAAATAAACATGATCAAAATGGCTTCCCGGTCCACATACAAGGTTCTACAGGCAACATCAGAGAAACTTTCATGAGAGGATTTGAGTGTATGAGCTGCTCAGTTCATTGATCTCACCAGGTGAGGCAAAGGTGCAGTGGGATCAGTCAGAAAGTGCTGTCTGGTGCTCTGCTACGACTCTCGCCCTTGCCTGGGACAGCTGTGTTCCCCTGTATGCCCATCTTAGGTGGAAGACCACTGCCTTTTTTTGAGAAACAAAAAGAGGGAAATGCTCAGAGAGGTGTTGGTTTCCCAGTGGAGCCCTCAGACTTGGCTGTCCCCATTGTGAACTTCTTTTCGGTTCAACAGTGGATTAAAAGCATGAGGATGAGAGTAGGGGTGGGTGGGTGGGAGTGGAAGGGAATCCCTGATTTCCTGGGTTCAGGTCTTTGGATCCTCTCTGCTAGACTGTCACTATCCTTGTTTTCATACTTATCCCCTGCCCTGTCCACTGTAGTCATGGATACAGGTGTAACAACTTGAATTTGCATTCAAGAACAGACTGGGGAACGTTGCTTGTCTTGGAAGGGTGAGTTGGATCAAGGGAACAGAGTAGGGCCAGCCCACATGGGAGTATGCTTGGACTCCTCTCATTGGTGTGCTCTCCACTGTCTCTCTGCTCCCTTGAGGCAACTGCTCTAAGGCATTGAGGGAAGTGGGCAAGGGGCGGGGAGGGGGGACTTGGGGGCGGGCAAGCCCTAGGTAGTAGATTAGGTTGTCCTCCAATGTGAAGAAGAGGCTTTGGGTTTCCCCATGCGCATCCACCTGGCTCATCAAGATCAACTTTGTATATTCACCTGCGTCTTCGGTGTGTTGGGTAGGTAAGGACAGGGAATGGTGCAGGATCCCTTTTCCCTCTGTGGGGAGAAGAGTTGAGCTGTGAACTGCAAGGTCAGTGGTTCCAAGAACTGCTAAGGAGAAAAATGAGGCCATCTGCTTCCACAGAGTTTCACAGCACCACAAAGTCCAGGCAGCAGCTCTACTCTGTTCTGTAGGGTCCAGATGAGTTAGCATCTACTTGGTGCCAATGGGTGGGCGGTGGGTTCCGAGCTGACAGCTCCCTGGGAATGGAATGAGACCTGGGATTCGATTGGTGCAATTTAATCCAACGGTATTCAGTGTTTGGTTCCTCTGCCAACCATTTCGGGATCACCTGGGGACTAGCTAGAAATGCAAATTATCTGGCCTGAACTGAGACTTGCACACTGAGCAGTTTTGAGAGGGGCGGGCACCAGGTGTTTAGGTGGGTGTATCCAGGAAAGCAGCATAGGAGTAGGCATTGATAGAGGTTTGTGGAAATAAAAGCATACAGATTTACTACCAAAGTGAAATGTTGCATATTGCTTTGTTGTATGACATGAGCATACTCTGATTCCTGAGAATGATTCCTGATGGTTATGTCGGGTAATTACCTGTTGAGATCAAAATGATGGAAGTGAGTTTTGTTTTATGGTCCTTCGTTCTTATAATTTTTTTCACAATTTTTATTTTCACTGTGTACATTATAAACATATATATATACATATATTTGGTACTCTGGCTAACAGTGAATACTATGGTTAAAATCTGAAGCATCGAAAGTTCCAGTGCCACAGAGCTGATTCTGACTTGTAACCCTATCATGGGTTTGCAAAGTAATAAATGTTCCTAGGAGCAGTCAGCCTCCTCTCTATCCCATGAAGGCATGCTGTTTCAGGTTTATTTATTTATTTTCTAGAAAGATGAAATATTTTATAAAACTCCTTACCCATTTGCATTTCTTCTACCTATTCTTGAAATTTTTCTTTATAATGTGTGAGCATTCATATTTAGGATTGCAACTACTTTACCCTTTTCAGTTTACCTTTCTTAGGGCATTTGAAAAAATTATATATAATTCACATATCATTTGATTCAATAGTTCAATCATATTAAGAAGGGTTGTGGAAATATCACCACAATCAATTCTAGAATGTTTTCTCCTTTCTTGTCCTCATTGCTGTCAGCTCCCCATATCTCTCCACCAACCTCCCATGCCATGCCCTTAAGAAATTAAAAAAAAATCATTTTCTTGGGGTCTCACAGAGCTCTTAGCACAATCCATACATACATCTATTGTATGCCATGCACATTTGTATATTTTTTACCTTCATCATTGTCAAAGCATTTTCTTTCAACTTAAGTCCTTGGTATTGACTCCTCATTCCCCCCTCCCCTCTCCGCTTCCCCCTCCATCATGAACCATTGATGATTTTAAAATTATTATTATTATTTTGTCATATCATACACTATCACTGTCCTATGTCTCCTGTCACCCACTTCCCTGTCATCTGCATCCTAAGGTGGATGTTATATGTAGACCCTTATATAATCGGTTCCCCCTTTCTACTCCACCTTCCCTCCATCCTCCCTGTATCACCATTTTCACCACTGTACCAGTGTACATCTTCTGGTCTAGCTGATTGATAAGGTAGAATTGGGATCATGATAGTGGGAGGGCAGGGTGGGAGAAGAAACATTAAGAAGCGAATTTGCATGTTTCATCATTGCTATACTGTACCCTGACTGGCTCATCTCCTATCCACTACCTTTCTACGGGGTTGTTTCATTACCTACTCATGGGCTTTGGGTCCCCAGTATGGATTCCCCTCATTTATAATGATACAAGTTTTAGTTCTTTGATGCCTGATACCTGATACTGGATCCTTCAACATCTTGTGGTCACACAAACTATTGTGCTTCTTGCCTTCAGGATATTTTTAATCCAGTCACTAGTTCTATCTTTTTTTTCTATCTTGGGTTTCATCCACAGGAAAGCATATAAACAAAATAAAACAAAAAGCCTAAACCACAAAGACAGAATAAAACAGATTAAACACATGATTTGCAAAGAAATCAGAAAACATTAAAAACTGGAACAAATTTAAAATAGGCCACAAGGGAGGTCAAATGATCAAACATTACATTTTATACTTTACAATGCATTCTGTCTGATAGCAAGGCTATGAACAGGCTTGGTCTAAGGTCAGAGGATTTCATCAGGGGCTTCAACCATGTGGGGATTCTGCACATAGGTTTTCACCTTCCACTCTCATCCATAGACTTCTGAAAACGGGGTATTCAGAATTTCAAATATAATGCCGTTCATCATTTTGATTTGGATTTTATTCTTTACCATCCTTGGATCACATAAGCTGGTGTATGTCATCAGTGTGGACTTAGCTGATGCCTCACTTAGATGGCCACTTGTTTTAAAGACAAGCCTTTAAGACAACAGATGCCACTCTTTCTGATAGAAGGGGTCTGGTGTCATTTTGATGACCAGCAACAGTCAATTTTGGTATAATAAAATATTTTGTTTCCCACTATTATTTACTCTTTTTCTTTTAGCAGGAAGCTCTTCTTTGTTTTGAGATGACATCTGAGGTCTTCTTGAGTCTTGAGTTTATGAATTTATAAAAAAGTCACTTTTTAATCTACATTGGTTTCCACTTGGTATTTATTGATAAGTAGGCACCTGAATATGCTTTCCCACAGGTAATGTCCCAGCATATTGGTTCAACATTACAATCTTCGTCAGATGATTTGAAAGCATCATCATTATCAAACACTGAACAAGCACACAGACACAAAGTTTGTAGTCCCTTTCTGGATTGCACCTTGTTTCATTATACTCTAGCCCATCACACCTATCTATCATTTTTTATTATGGCTGCATGCGTTATAATAAATGCAGTGCACGATGTCAGTCATAACTCCTCTTTTCCTATGTTTCCTGTTTCTTCGCTCAGTTGAAGCATTATGCTCAATCTTCTTGTGTCTTTCCCTTACAGTCACTGTCACGGAGTTGCCCCCACCTCATAGCAAACCTAGAGAACATGGTAGAACTGCCCCTGTGGGTTCCTGA
>PVJH01035589.1:0-20812 GCA_004026705.1 Nesogale talazaci
ACAGACACCGCCTAGAGAAATCTTTTCTCTCCTAACACATTTTGCAGTTGAAATATGTTTTAGGGTACAAAAGAGACCCCCAAGTCTGGAGTACAAGTTATGGAGAACACTTATTAGGTCGGAAACAGAACACAGAGTCAAAAAGATACCATCTGGATAAAGGAGACCATTAACGCAGAGTTTTGCGGGGACCCACGGCCATCAAGTTGATTACATCTTGTGCTGACCCTGTAGGACACTACTGCCCTGGTGGGTTTCAGAGACTAAATTCGTTATGGGAGTGGAAAGCCTCATTTTTCCCCCTCAGAGTGCCTGGTAGTCTTGAACTGTCGGCTTTGTGGTTATCCCCCAGCACAGTCCACTACGCCCCCAGGCCTCCCTGGTCAGATTCAGAGACTTAGAACGGGTACGGGAGGGCAAAGGAAGCACAGCAGCATGGTGGACAGCAGATGGCGGCATCACTGAAGCAGGAGCCGGGCTGTGCTGGGACACGTGCCTGACGCTAGAAGGACGTGCCAGGTGGAGCCAAGTTCTCCTGACCACACCTGCATGGCACTCCATCCAGGTCACACCCAGGCAAGCCTCCGAGGGAGCCTGCTCTTCCCAGGGAGGTCAGTGCGATAGAGGTCATCTGTTCACCGTGCTCTGCCTGAAGGCAAAACTGCGCACGTCCCTGCTGAATGGTCCGGAGTTAAATGGAGCCTCCATGCACGTGGGGATCCCACAAAGGAGTTGGGGGCTCTCACTGTTAACCAGAGCCTTCTGAAACCCGGGGTTCAGAGCTTAAACTGTATTCAGATCTTTTACAGTAGTAACCTGGGTAGGGGGTTGGGGGTTTTGAATATTAACAAACTTTGGTCTCTATACCCTCGCCCGTTCTAGATAATTCATATAAGTGGGCTCATGATATTTACGCTTTTGTGACTGGCTGGTTTCACTTAGACTTAATTTCAAGGCTCCTCCTGGCAAGATTTGGCCTCTAATTACCTGTGTGCCCTTGGACAAGTTGCCTAGCCTTCTGAGTAAGATGGGGATAACAATGTCTTCTAAAGGTTGTTAGGAAGACTAACGAGTAGCTCTTACAATGTTTCATTATAAAAAGATGTGACCATTAGATGTGTGTCTTCGGGCTGCGCCCCGGTGGCGTAGTGGTTGTGCGCGGGACTGCGGCCCACTGGGACGGAGGTTCAATTCCAGCAGTGGGGCTGGGCCTCCTACTCCCACCACCGGAGAGCAGTGATGCCCACAAAAAAAAAAAAAAAAAAGTGTGTTTTCTCTCCAAGCGGCATCGACAACTTGTGAGGGAAGTCTAGCTTTTTAAAGTGCTGCCTTTGCTGCCATCCTTTTAATAACCCAAAAGCTGATGGCGGGGCTGGCTAGGCCACTCCCGCTACAAAACAGCTGCAGGAGGCAGGACAGAGGGTCTCTTTCCCTCCTCCAACCCCTCCTCCGGTCACACTGCCCCAGTGGAGAAAAAGTGCCTGCAGAGGCTTGCACCTGCTGGGGGCCCAGAGCGGAAAGTATTCCCAGCTTGTGCCCCTCCCCGGGCTTGAGGACTGATGATTGTGTTACAGCATATAAATCACGCCTCCCACTGTCTAAAGGGGGAAAGGCCAAAATTCTTTGCCCGATATACAAGTCTCCCCACCTCCAGGATATGTTCTGTCTCCAATTTTAGCCCCTAGGTTGGGCTTCGGCAGTGCAGAATGGCTCTACACCTCCACCAGAAGCAAACAAAGTAAAAACAGCCACAGCAACAAGTCCAGGCTGTTTCTTACAGCCCTGTATTTCTGGATATTGGTTCTTCTGGAATGCCCTTCCCCACCCTTCCTTGTAAGACACCAGGACACCTCCCTATCCGCCAGGTGCATGTGCAGATCTTCTCTATTCCTTCCTGCACCTGGCACGAATCCCTCTGTTCCCGTCTGTTCCTATGGTCTCCTCCCCACTGGGGATGGGGAATTCCAGAAGGGCAGGGGCTGGGATGGCTTCATTTCTGCTCAGTGCCCAGTGTAAGGCTGGGCACATACCTCCTAGCCCGGCAGGGTTGTTTGTTAAGAAAACTGCACAGAGGGACACCTTACTAGCTTCCCATGGACCTCCCTTCTCCCCTTTCCCCCTGAGACACATCAGGTCGTGGCCCTTGACAGCCAAGAACTGTAATCTACAAGTTCTGTTTTCAAAATTCCTCATCAAGAAAATGCCTTTTCTAAACCAGAACTACTGTGGCTTAAATTAATGGTTGATCACTACTCTTCTTGGGCTCTATTTACAAGTCACTGACGGAGTGAATAAAACACACAGAGATGTGTATATATACTTAGAGAAAATGTTTGAAAAGGACTCGGCACACTGCTGCCCTGGTGGCCTACAGTTGCACTCAATAACTGTACCAGCCTCACTTGCCAGTCTGAGCTCGTCCCCTCCTGATTAAAGAACCCCCTGGCCAGTGGGAGTAGAAAGCCTGATCTGTCTCCTGAGGAGCATCTGGTGGTTTTGAACCTCAGACTTTGTGGTTAGTAGCCCAAGGTGTAACCTACTCCGCCACCAGGGCTCTTGTGCTTCCCTCATACGCTAATTACTTTTGTGTCCCTGAGTAGTCTATGAGGCAAAGACAGGAACCTTTTCTGATATGAATCCATTGTGTTCTTGACTCCTTGAAAATTTTTAAAGGCTTCTTGTTCCCTATAGCCAGTGTCGACCTTGAACCTCCCTCTCCCCACCCCCCCCCCACCCTCCCGCATTTCCTCAATCTCCTGGGGACCTACTTAAAATAGATTTAGGACTACCCTTCATCTACAACATGAACATTCTGGATTTTAAAGAACACCCCCAACTTACACACCTGCCTCGCATGGGCTGAAGTGTGTAACACAGTCGTAGTTTACATGCCACTGCTTTTAGGACTCTGCAACAGCAATCCCACCACAACACCTGCTTAAAGACTCACCCTTTTGACACAAGCCTGGCCAGCTAACCCGAGGGCACTTGCTCTGGGAAGCCCTCCAAGGCCCCTGAGGTCTGTGGTACTCCAGCAGCGATGCTGCTATTCTTTCTGTTTGTCTCTTTCCATTCTGGGGATGGGGGGGGGGAGGGGCAGGCTGCGGCTGGCAGAGTGGGGGGCCTTTGTTGTTGTTTGGTCACGTCCTGCACCATCTTCACAACTGTCCTGTGTGGGAACACAGGTTTGCAGCCCCTGTGTCAATCCATCTCATTCAAGTTCTTCCTCTTTTTGGCTGTCTGCTGACTTCATCAAGGATGATGTCCTTTTTTTTAATGTCCTTTTCTTGGGATTGATCTCTCCTGATAACATTTCCAGTTATCAGTACAGGAGGCGAAATCTCACCAGCCTCACTTCTAAGGCCTATTCTGGCTGCACTTCCTGAAGACAGATCTATTTGTTCTTTTTGTTTATTTGTTTTTTGGGCATCACTGCTCTCCGGCGGTGGGAGGAGGAGGCCCAGCCCCACTGCTGGAATTGAACCTCCATCCCAGTGGGCTGCAGTCCCGCACACAACCACTACGCCACCGGGGCTCAGCCCGATCTATTTGTTCTTTACCAGCTCCATGGGTCAGATGCATCTATTCTTCTTTCTTCTCCCTTCCTCAGCATCCTTGGGAAGAGGTACACATCCTTCACAGGGGGTTTGTCTGAGCCCAGGAAAGATCCTGACCTGTCACAGTGGATGCCCAGGGACTGATTCTGTGTGTGGCTGGGGTGGGGTAAGTGTGGGAGAGTTGAACGCTGGAGCCAGATAGGAATTCTAGTGCTCTCCTTCATTGATTTTTTACTTAACCAATATGGTCTTCTCTTAGCTGGGTGCCAGGCTGGGGACACAGGACTGATTTGATAAGAGCCGTGTTCATTTAGAAGCTCACAGTCTGACTAGTGATCATGTACTGATCACCTACCATGTGTGTGCCAGGTACGAATCCTCTCAACAACCTTCTTCTGAGGAAGGTTTTACTCGCACCATTTTGTTTTTTAGTTTCAGACATTAAAGTGAGGCTTAGAGAATGTGGTTTGCAGGATACACAGTCTAGTGCAGCTGGGATTTGAATTCAGGCTTGTTCCTAAACCCACCATTATCAACCTAAACTAGTGGATCTCAACCTTCCTAAGGCCGTGATCCTTTAATGCAAACCTTCATGTTGTGGTGACCCCCGACCATAAAATTGTTGTCGTTGCTACTTCATCACTATCATTTCGCTATGAATCGGGCGACCCCCGTGAAAGAGTCGTCCCACCCCCAAGGGGTCAAGACCCACAGGTTGAGAACTGCTGATCTAACCACAGATCATGAAAATACTCTGCATTCTCAAGGAGATTTCCAAACAGCCCTCAGGACCCTCTCTGATTGCTGAGGAGATCTGTCTGTGGGCATGAGTTAAAAGGCCGTAGCTTCGCGACAGGAGTGCTCTGTGCCCCACAGATCTCCAGGCTGGGCCACATAGTGGGCCCAGAACCTGCCGAGGTCAGGCCTCATGCTCACATGACCCATGGAGCTGCCTGGGCCAGCCCTCCCAAGGAAGTTGAAACCCAGCTGAGTTCCATCAACTCCAAGAATAGCAGCTGACCCTCCCCTCCCCCAAGCCACAGGACTCCCTCCGATCAGGTTCCAGGCGGCCCCAGCAGGCTTCAGGAATTGGGAGCAGCAAGTTTTAACTTGAAGTTACTCTGAGATGGGATAATTCAGGTATACTTCTTAAAGGCTCATGGTGGCACAGTGGTCAGGCACTTGGCTGTTCACCTAAATACCAAAAAAAAAGAAAAAAGAAAAAACCACCAAACACACACCTCCCTATCATTGAGTTGAGCCAGATACATGTCATGAAGACAAATAGGGTATTTTGTGGGTAATTGACACTGAAACTTTTTTTTTTTGGGGGGGGGGCGCATCACTGCCCTCTGGTGGGAGTGGGAGGCCCAGCCTTGCTCCTGGAGAGCTGCTGTTGGATTTGAACCGCCAACCCAGTGGGCCGCAGTCCTGCACTCAACCACTACGCCACCGGGGCTCAGCCCAACACTGAAACTTCTAACTGGGAGTAGAAAACTTTCCCTTTCTCTCCCACAGTGACTGGTGTTTCAAACTGCTGACTTAGCAGCTCACTAGGTAACCATTCCATCAGCAAAACTCCTGTTGAACCTAGGTGAAAGTGGACCACTTGAACCCATATCCCAAGAGAGAAAGGTGTAGTGATCCGCTTCCCTAAAGATCCCAACCTTGGCCAAGCTGACCGGTTGGAGAGAGGCTGTTGGCCAAGCTGACCGGTTGGAGAGAGGCTGGTGGAAGCCCAAGACTGTGGCTCGTACATGCCTTTAGGCCTAGAGATTCACTCACATTTATCTAAGCAGTAGCAGTGGTTAGTGCTCAGGGGTAACCCACTAGCACCAGGGAGATAGACACGCCTCTGAGATCAAAAGGGCAGCCTGGACTAGAGGAGTTAGGAAAGGAGGAATGGAAACGGGAAGCAGTGGGGAGTGCCATGATGATCAGAGATAAAAGGAATTGTGAAATGGAAAATGGATTTACTCTTTTAAGCATTTGATTTACAATAAAAAGTTTTAACAAAACAAAGAAAGAAAAGAATACAGTCTTGGAAAGCTCGTGGGTCAGTTGTACTCTCTGTCCTCTTGCCTCGCCGTGAGCTCTGATGGACTTAGGTGCAGGGCACCTTCTGGAGGAGCGGCCAGCTGGTCAAAGAGGTCTAGATAGTCTGGAACCCATTGTATGGGCAAGAAGTGGGCACTCAGGGAATCCAGTGGCAGAACGAGGGGTCAGGCCTGGACTGTTTTGCTTCCGTGAGGAGAAGAATCCTGGGCAGTGGAGAAAATCCTTGGCTGACTTCCAAGATGATGTCACTCAAGCAGAGGATGGACCTGGGCTCTGCAACTTACAAACTGCTCTTTAGTCTCAGCCGTGACATGCCTTCCAGACTGAGAAAGACCTGGAAACTTAGGGGCCATGTGAGCCACAGCCATGGCTGCATCGACAAACACCGGGAGCACCCAGGAGGCCGGGCAATGCTGGTGGCATGCATCGTCACAGGATCACCTTTGACAAATACCACCCAGGTTCCTTTGGAAAAGTCAGTACGTGGCCTTACCACTTGAAGAGGAACCAGCTTCTGCCCAACTGTCAACCTCAAGAACTTGTGAGCCACGGTCAGTGAGCAGACCAGGGTATACATGCTGCTGATAATAAGACTGGAGGGGCTGAGCCCCGGTGGCATAGTGGTTGTGCGCGGGACTGCGACCCACTGGGACAGAGGTTCAATTCCAGCAGCAAGACTGGGCCTCCTACTCCCACCACCGGAGAGCAGTGATGCCCCCCAAAACCAAGAAAATAAATAAATAAGACTGGAGCTGCTCTCATCATTGATGTTGTGTGGTCGGGCTACCACAAAGCTCGGGGGAAAGGTAAACTTTAAAAGACACCTGTCATCGTGAAGGCCACATTCATCAGCAGAAGAGCCAAGGAGGAGATTAAGGGTGCTGGGAACCTGTGTCCTGGTTGCTTGAAGCTACATAGAGGTTTAATTAAAAGTTAAAAATGGCTTTTCAAAAATAACCCCCAAAACATATAAACCGCGAGGTCTCATCAAGATGCTGGCAAGCAGGCCCTGCACTGGAGTCTGTCTCCTCACCTGTCCAATGAGAATCACGCCCGGCTGACAGATGGATGAGCAGACTTTGGAACCAGCCATGCAAGTCGGGATTAGAATTTTTTTTTTTTTTTACATGCGGCTCGGGAGACCACGACATCATGGATTAGAATTTTAGCTCTGGATATTTTCTTAAAATCATTTTCTTGTACAACTCTTCTCACAATCCATCCATACATTTTGGGTCTACTACGAGGGCCTTGTAGATACAATGGTTCAGTAGATCACTCTTTTATGAGCATCTCACAAGAATTTATTATGAAGAAAATAGTTTTACTGGCATCTAGTTCACATATGGATGTCGCCCTTCACTCCTATTAATAAGAGTTGTGCCCTCATCGCCACAATCAATTTCAGAACATTTTCTTCAGAACATTAGCTCTCTAGTTCCCACCTGTCCTGCCCCTGGGTAGTTATTAATTCAGTCACTGTCTTAATAGATTTACCTAGACTGGATTTCTTTTCTCCTCCGCCCCCACCCCACATCACTGCCCTGGTGGGAGTAGGAAGCCCAGCCTTGCTCCTGGAGAGCTGCTGCTGCATTTGAACCGTCAACCCTGTGGGCCGCAGTCCCGCACTCAACCACTGCACCACTGGGGCTCAGCTTCCTAGACTGACTTTCTTAGGAGAAACGCTTGTTCTAGTCTTCATACCAGGAGCAGTGGTTTGTTTGTATCTCGGGAACATTGTGAACTATGTCAGTGAGTGGGTTCCTCCTTTTGCCTTGGCTGCTGGAAATCGTAGAGCTAAATTGTGGTCCACAAATTTAGCTGTGTAGGTCACTCTGTTCCGCATAGTTCATATCAGTCTAGGCTCCACTTTGTCCCCTGGTTTTGTTTTGTTTTGTTTTCAGTCTTTCCTTGCCCCCTTTTAAACTTAAGGATCTTGTTTTATTTAAAATGTTATTCCGGAACTAGGCAGGGTAAAATTAAACAGTTCTTCATTTTGGAGTTAAGAACCCTGCTCAGAGTCCAAAGTGTCAGAAAGACTATGCAAAATTTCTTGTGTATGCACATTTTTTTCCATAGGGAGAAGCACCCATGATGTTTAGACCTTTCCTAAAGGAATCTGTATTTTCTAACATGTTAAGAGTCATTGCAGTAAGTGAACCAAGAAAGAAAGATGAGAGTGGAAGGCTGAAGGCTTCAGAAGTCGTGCTGGTAGTTTTAAATGTGGTGATGGTGTGGAGGAACATTGGTAGGGAGGACCTCAGGAATGACAGAGAGTAATGTTGGTGAGGCAAAAAGTTCCCTGTACTGGAATGGTCAAGTATTGGAATGCGGTATGATGGCATGTTTTGCATTGTTGTGTGGCATGACAGTTACGTGTTCTGCTACCTACCAATTAATTGAATTGGTTAGTGGTTCAAGTTCATCCAGCAGTTTCACAGGAGAAAGACCTGAAAATCTGCTTCTTTAAAGCTTAGAGCCAAGAAAATTCTCTGAGGCAGTTCTACTCTCATATGGTGGCAAGATGAGTCAAAATCAGTTCTACACTTAACAACAATGATTAATGGGTGAGTATCTTTTCATGTGCTCCTTGGCCATGTATATTCAATGGGACATTAGTGTGTCAAAATATTGGCATGTTCTGGAATGTTGATATAACTAAGTCTCTCTTAGAACTCTTCCTTCTAGATGTTCAGGCTTCCATCTGTTCCAGCTTATAAATCTTCCCCATGTTCTCTAAGGGTCCAATGAGAACCATGTGGCTGCTCAAGCTTCTAGTTAATGGGCACAAGGCTAATCATCAGGGCCCCCTATCAGTTGTACACAGAGACCCATTATTTTCTGACTGTGCCCACTCTCTTTTGAGACTTGTCTCACAAACCTTGGAGTAAACTACCTTGTCCATTTGGGTGTCCTCGGTGCCTGTTCATGCTCAGAGTGCATGCCAATCCTATGGTTACTCTAGGGAGAGAATCGCTGAGTTACTGCCTAAAAGACTGCTTGCAGATGGGGTTCTCTGCACTGAAGTTCAGCTGCTGAAGGAGTTAAGTTGAAAGTAACTCAGGGCTGGCCCCAATCCCAATCATGTGGGAAATCCTCGCCCCGCCCTCTACACACAGTACATACACACACACACACACGAATGCACTTCAGAGAATAATACTGAAGCTACAGCTCAGGGAGAGGGGCACATCTGATTAAGCACACAGAGAAATGAAGAGGGATGGAGAGGGAGGGGAACACATCCTGGTCCACCAAGTCCCAAGGATAATATCCCTGCTCAGAGCAGCCAATGCACAGAGAGGGTCATAGGGCCTGCCCCACCATGAGATGTGACCCATGTCCTTCAATAAACCATAGCACTATGGGGGACAACAATGAGGCACAGTGCAGGAACTGTCCCTGACCTGACTGCATCACACTGGGGCGGAATACTAAGGGCATGCAACAGAGAAGGAAGGGGACCAAAGCAATGAAGTCCTCAGGGAATATCAAAAATAGACTTTGGGAACAGAGTGTGGCACCCCATCAGACTCAACTGGGAAGCATTCTTAAAGGTAAAAAAAAAAAACAAAACAGACCTGGAACTATTTCTAGGCTTTTCCTTTTTTATCATTGGCTTTCTTTTTGTTGTTGCTGTTTGTTTTTTGTTGGTTTTGTCTTACTTTGTTGTTTTGTTTGGCTTTGCTTTGTTTTTATGCTTATTAATGTCTCTGCATGTCTATCCAGATAAGATAGGTGGGACAAACAATTCAGAGAAGAAAACAATGGGACCAATGGTTCTGGGGGACACAGGAGAAGGGGAGATGGGAGAAAGGAAGGGTGTGTGTGTCAATCAACCCAGGGACAAGGGAACAAGTGATCTAAAATCGATGGAGAGAAGGGTGTAGGATGCCTAGTGGGGCTTAATCAACGTCAATGAAGCCAAGAGAAATTACTGAAACCTGAATGAAGGCCAAACTTGATCATGAGATAAGAGGAAAGTAAAAAGAAACAGAAGAAAAAACTAAGAGAAAAAGGACATTTATAGAGGTCCAAATACAGGCATGTACTTATGTACATATATTTATATATAATGATAGGGAATAGATCTATGTCCATATATTTAGAGGCTTAGTATCATAGTAGCAGATGCACAATGGGCCTCTACTCAAGTACTTCTTCAATGCAAGAACACTTTATTTTAAGAACCTGGCATTCTGTGATGCTCACCTTCCTGACATGATTGCTGAAGACAAAATGGGTGCATAAGCAAATGTGAAGAAAGCTGATGGTGGCCAGCTATCAAAAGATATAGCATCTGGGTTCTTAAAGGCTTGAAGAGAAGCAAGCAGCCATCTTGCTGAGAGGCAACAAATCCCACATAGAAGAAGCACATCAGCCTGTGTGATCACAAGGTGCCGATGAGATCTAAAAACCCAGGACAAAATCATAGCAATGTGAATGGGGGTGGGGTGGGAAACACAGAGTGGCAACCCAAAGCCCATCTATAGACAATCCCCTTACAGAAGGGTCACAAGGAAGAGATGAGCTAGTCAGGGTTCAGTATAGCACTATTGAAACATACAACTTTCCTCTAGATCTTTTTTTTGGGGGGCATCACGGCTCTCCGGTGGTGGGAGCAGGAGGCCCAGCCCCACTGCTGGAATTGAACCTCCGTCCCAGTAGGCCACAGTCCCGCGCACAACCGCTACGCCACCGGGGGCTCAGCCCTTTCCTTTAGTTCTTTAATACTTCCTTTCCCACATCACCCCCCTATCACAACCCCAATTCTACCTTATAAATCCAGCTAGATCAGAGCATATACACTGCTACAGCTAAGGGCCTGCAACACAGGGAATCCAGGACAGATAACCTCCTCAGGAAAATTATTTAGAGTAGCCATAACAGGAGGGGAAGGGAAAGGTGGGGAACCAATCACATGATTTAGATGTAACCCTCTCCCAGGCGGATGAACAACAGAAAATTGAGTGAAGGGAGGCAGCAAACGATGTAAGATATAAAAATAATAATTTATCAAGGGTTCAAGGGAGGAAGGGAGGAAGGGTGGGAGAAGGGGGCAGAATGAGGAGCTGATATCAAGGGCTCAAGTAGAAAGAAAATGCTTTGAAAATGATGATGGCAACATATATACAAAAGTGCTTCACACAATGGATGAATGCATGGATTGTGATTAGAGATGTAAGAGTTTCCAACAAAGATATTTAATTAAAAAAAAAGTAACCCAGGTGTATTAGTTTGGGTAGACTAGAGAAACAAATCCATAAACACGCATATGTATATAAGGGAGAGGTTTACATACAAGAGGAAATGAACATTGAGAAAACATCCTGATCCAGTCCAGTCCAAACTCTTAAGTCAGATATTAACCCAAATGTCTGATACCAATCTATAAAGTCCTCTTCAGAATCACAAAGCACATCAGGACAATCCCAGGCCAGTGGGTGCAGAATCTTGTGTATCCAGAGGTGGTAGAAGCATCTCAGCTCTGGCACGGGTCTCCCCGTGGCTCCTCCAGGTTCCAGGGCTCAGGGTCTGGTGATAGCCATGTGGCTCTTCCGGCTCAGGGCACTAGGGTAGTTTCATGTGTTTTCTTCTCAGGGATATCTCAAGGGAATCAGCCTTGTGTTTTGTCAGTAAAGCATCTCCAAGGAATTGAGTAGTGAGTCTCTCACATCCAAGGGGAAATATGGCCAGAATTCCCAGAGTTCTCAGGAGAAAGCCACACCTATGCAGAGTTCTCATTGGCTCCATCTTGACAGACTAGACTCCACCCCTCCACTCTTTTTTGTTTTGTTTTGTTTTTTTGGCATCACTGCTCTCTGGTGGTGGGAGTTCCACCTCTCCACTCTTAATCCTCAAATTGACCCCAGATTAGGTGGCTGCCCCACCAGGATTCTTAGGATTGGTCAGGAGAAGGGGAAGCCAGGTCAGAATCAGTTGAGGATCATTGAGGGTTCACTACCAGAGGAATCGGGTTCAAAGACAAAGTCTAGATTCATGGGAGGACAGATATCCCCCAACTAGGAAAAGGAGGAGTTGGATGGGGCCTGCGTTTTCACTTTTTCCATCTGCTCATTCATTCATAGCCATTAACATGGACAGACCTCTCCATGCTCCAGACTTCACAACCTAATAGGGGTCACGGGCACATAGACAATGACAGTGATAATGGCAACCCTATGTGAGGTTTGGGCTGGGACACAGGGAACCTGTGGGGGCTCTGGGATCCAGAAGTGGTCCCCACCTAGCTTGGGAGTCAAGACAAGTTTCCTGGAGGTGTTGCTGCTCCCAGCTGATCTGGAAGGGGTTCAGGAGTTGGGAGATATTTGTGTAGTCAGTCTTCTTCAAGGGTAGAGCACCGGGGGGACATAGTGGTTACCAACAGATCTGATAGCTGATAGCTGCAAGGTCAGCCGTTTGAAACCACCAGCCGCTCCATGGGGAAAAGATGGGACTTTCTATTCCCGTAAGGAGTTACAGTCTCAGGAAGTCACAGGGAGGCTTCTACTCTGTAGAACTTGATAAGTCAGCATGGACTGAATGGCAGTGAGTTTGATGGTTGGTTGATTTGAGGTTGTGGCAGTCAAGTGCTTATGTTAATTTTATGATTGAAATGTAGGGGTGGAGTCTAGCCTGTTAATCTGGAGATAGCCATTGAGTAGCCAATGAGGCCTCTAGGTGGGCATGGCTTTCTCCTGAGACTTCTGGGAAAGCTCACGATATTTCCCTCGTGACGATGAGAAGTTATCTTCCCCAGTTGTTGGGAGTTAGTCTCAGAGATGATTAATCACAGAAAAGACTAGATGCAGCCTCCGGGAAGTTGGAGGAGCCGGTGGAGAGACCACATGGCTTTGCCCTGATGTAGGGAGACCTCTGAAGATGGAGTGGCATGCTGTTGATGGACCCTGAGCCCTGGAAGCGAGGAGCCATGGGGAGACCCCCACCAGCGCCGGGATTCTGCACCCCCTGGCCTGTGACTTCGTGAGTCAGAAGGAGACTTTATAGACTGATTTCGGGCATATGGGTTAATAACAGACTTATGACTTTGAACTGGACTGGGCTGGGATGCCTTCTCAGTGTCACACTCCTTTTGTATATAAACCCTTTTCCTTATACCTATATGCGTTTCTATGAAATTTGTTCCTCTAGTCTGCCTGAACTAACACAGAGGTCAAGGAGCTAATGATCATAACCTACCTAGGTCTTTGGAACAGACATCTATGATCCATTCAATGAAAAGTGTCTTGCCTTGAGACCCAAGGTTATTTCCAAACTTATTTGGCCTACTACCCCATTTTCAGAAAGAAAGAAAAGAGTTTTCAGCACTGCCCTGGTAATGAAACACTTTTGTACTGTAGCCCGTTCTCTGGGCTATAGTGTACGTGTCTATTTTGCTTTTCCCTGGTTGGTTTCGGTGCCCCCAGGGGGAGGTATTGCCCACTTTGGTAAACACTGCTTTAGACTCTCTCCACAGCTATTCTACTAATCCACCAATTTACTTCTGCTGCGATCAATTCCAGCCAGAGAAGATAATTGACTCTGTGTGGAGGCGTTTCTGATTATGAGGGAAAAGGATTTTCAGGGGGTGCAAAGTTGCTGCTTCCCAGTCACGCTGCTGCCCTGTGCTCTTTTTCCTAGGTCCCCACTATTGGTCAACCCTTACTCATCAGCTGGATTGGGCATTGCCCATCTCACTGACTTCAACTTTTTTAAAAAATGGTTTCATTGGTGACTCATACAGTTTTATCCCAATCCATCCATCCATCCATTGTGTCCAGCACATATATTCACATCATCATTTAAAAAGTATTTCCTTTCCATTTGAGCCCTTGATACCAGTATCTCTCCTTTCCCACCCTCCCTCCCTCATGAACTCTTAATAATTTATAAAATTATTTTTATGTCTTATACCGATTGCTGTCTCCCTTCACCCACTTTTCTGTTGCCTGGCCCCCTGGGAAGGGGTTGTATGTAGATCATTGTGATAGATTCCCCCTTTCTTCCTCCCACCTTCCCTTTTTCCTTCTGGTAGGGCTACTCTTATTATTGGTCCTCAGGGGTTATCTGTCCTGGATTAACTGTGTTTCCAGCTTTTCTCTGTAATAGATGCTCTGGTCTAGCTGGGTTTGTAAGTTAGTACTGGGGGCCGGGGAGCATTAAGAACTAGGGGAAAGTTGTATGTTTCATCGGGGTGCTATCCTGCCCCCTGAGGGACTCGTCTCTTCCTTATGGCTCCTCTTTGGAGGGATGTCCAGTTGTCTACAGATGGACTTGACACAGCGCCTCCCCGTCATTCACATTGATAATTTTTTTTTTGTTCTGGGTCTTTGATGCTTGATACCTGGTCTCACTGACATCTCATGTTCTGCAGGTTGGTGTGCTTCTTGCATGTGGGCTTTGTTACTTCTCAGCCAAATGTCCGTTTATTTATCTTCCAACTTTTCAGACCCCAGATGCTAAAAAAATTTTAAATGACTTCAGACACAATATTTTTTTGATAGCTGTCCACCATCAGTTTTCTTCACCCCATTTGCTTATGTACCCACTTTGTCTTCAGCAATCATGTCAGGAAGGTGAACATCATAGAATGCCGGGTTACTAGACCAAGGTGTTCTTTCATTGAGGGAGTACTTGAGTAGAGGCCCATCTGTTACCTTAATACTTAGCGTAAAAATATATGTACATAGATCTATTCTCTATCATTGTGTGAGTCCAGGTAGACTAGAGAAACAAATTCATAAGCATGCATATGGGTACAAGGGAAAGTTTTATATACAAGAAGAATGGAACATTGAGAAAGCATCCCAACCCAGTCCAGTCCAAGGTCATAAATCCTATATTAGCCCATATGTCCGATACCAGTCTATATGGTCTCCTTTTGACTTACAAAGCATGTGCAATGACACTAGGACAATCACTGGCCAGTGGGTGCAGAGTTATGTATCCAGCAGCAGTAGAAGCATACCGGCACTGGCAGGGGTCTCCCCACGGCTCCTTGTTTCCAAGGCTCAGGGTCCATCAGCAGTATCAATTGGCAGTAGAAGCATCTCAGCCCTGGCAGGGGTCTCTCTGTGGCTTCTCCAGCCCCGGAGGTCTGGTTTCATCAAGGCAAGCCCATGTGGTTTCTCCTCTGGCTCCTCCAGGTATCAGGACTCAGAATCTCTCGGCATGCCACCACCCTGTCTTGTCTGTAGATCGACTCCCAGAGACTAAGTCAAGTCTCTCTTCTCCAATTGGGAAATATTGCAAGATTTCCCAGAATTCTCAGGAGAAAGCCATACCCACACAGAGACCTCATTGGCTAGCTCCAGTTTGACAGACTAGACTCCAAGCCTAGACTCCCAATCATGAAATTGACACACGAGTACATGACAGCCACAATTGTTATATATAAATATATTTACATATGTACATACCTGTATTTAGATCTCTATAAATGTCCTTTGCCTCCTACTTCTTTCTTCTATTTCCTTTTACTTTCCTCTTGTTCCACTATCATGTTCAGCCTTCATTCAGGTTTCAATAATTCTTCTTGGTGACATTGCCCTTGATTAAGCCCCACTAGGCATCCTATGCCCTCTTCAACATTCATTTTAGATCACTTGTTTCCTTACTTCTGGGTTTGTGTAAACACCCACTTCCTTTCCCTTGCCTCCCCCTTTCCTGTGCAACCCTGGAACCTTTGATCCTGTCATTTTCTCCTCCAGATTGTTCATCCCACCTATCTTTTTTTTGGGGAGGGGGGGATCACTGCTCTCCGGTGGTGGGAGTAGGAGGCCCAGCCCCATTGCTGGAATTGAACCTCCGTCCCAGTGGGCCGCAGTCCCGCGCACAACCACTACGCCACCAGGGCTCAGCCCATTCATCCCACCTATCTTATCAAGATAGACATGCAGAGACAATAATAAGCACAAAAGCAAGACAAAGCAAAACAAAACAATGAAAGAAAGCAAAAGCACAAAACAATAGCAACAAACAAACAAACAAAAAAAGAAAAGTCTATAAATAGTTCCAGGTGTGTGTGTTAAACTTTAGGAGTGTTTCTTAGTTGAGTCTGATGGGGTGCCATGCCCTGGTCCCAAAGTCTATTTTTGGTATTCCCCAGGGACTTCATTGCTTTGCTCCCCTTCCTGCTCTGTTGCATGACCTTAGTGTTTGGGTCAGATCGGGGACAATTCCTGCACTGTGTCTCCAGTGTTGTTCTTCACAGCACAATGGGTCAGTGAAGGGTGTGGTGTTTGGTGGTGGGGCCAGCCCTATGGTCTTCTCTGTGCATTCGCTGCTCTGAGCAGGAATATAGTCCTTGGGACTTGGGCCAGGATGTGTTCCACTCTCTCTTCTTCTCTCTTCATTTGCCCCTTTGTGATCTGATCAGACGTGTCCTTCTCCCTGAGCTGTATAGCTTCTGTGCTGTCCTTTAAAGTGAATTCTTGGAGGAGGAGCATGCCCCCCCCCCCCCCACGTTGGACTTCAACTTTAAGATGAGCCTCATGATGGTATGAAAGACACCTACTAGACTGGAAGACTATGACTGGCTTTTGTATGTGCACAGAGGTTTCACCATTGGCTCTATTAAGGTTGGACAGGCATTTACTCTTCTAGGCCACTCTGAAGAGGGAGGAGGCAGGCGAAGATGGCTAAGACTTTTTCCTGCTTGGATCATCTGAGTTCATGTTGAATCCTCGAGGCTGTTTGAGGAGCGGTCTTTTGAAATAGAAACGTGATAGGATAGATTCTGGAAACAGGAGGCCAATCTGTGTCATTTTAGCTCTGCTCTAACTTGCTTGACAAACTTAGGACAGCCACCAAGCCTCCCTGAGCCCCAATTTTCTCATGGTAAACTGAGGCAATCCTCTCCTTACAGAGTTTTTTGTTTTTTTGTTTTTGTTTTTTTTTGGGGCATCACTGCTCTCCGGTGGTGGGAGTAGGAGGCCCAGCCCCACTGCTGGAATTGAACCTCCGTCCCAGTGGGCCGCAGTCCCGCGCACAACCACTATGCCACCGGGGCTCAGCCCTCCTTACAGAGTTGTATGGAAACTCTAGTGAACTAAAAGCAGTCCTATGACGGTGATGGTGAGGGATGATGTCAACTAGACACTCCTGGGTAAAGGGAGAGGCAGAACACAACCCATCAATTGTTTCACAGCCGGATGATAGCTCTTTGGTGTCCTAAGCCTTTTTGTATGAGAGAGACCTAAGAAAGTGGAATCTACTTGGGACTTGGCCTTCTGCTAGCGTTGGTTCTTGCGCCTGGTTCCTCAATCTGTTACATTGCTGCTGATCTCAGGAGCTGTCAGAGGACGCTTGATGGTGGATTCATTCAGCAGACTCAGCCCTCTGCACCCACCAGCCTGTGCTCCCTGCTGTCTGCGTCATCATCCTGGCCTGGTTCTTCTGTCTCCTATGGTCTCTTGTGGATCCCAGATCCTAGGAGCTATCAGCCTGGGGGCCCATCAAGGAGAGAACACCATGCACTATGTAACCTGCAGAGAAGGACAGTCCTGCAGCTACTATGCTGACCCTGGGTGTGCTGGCGGAGGCCTGGGATGGAGTGAAGGGACCGTGGGGCTGTCCGAAATTGGGGTCTGTTCTGCTGCCACTGCTGGGCCACTAACAAAGGGAGATTTTGGTTCCTGCCAGGTTAAAAAAGTGGCTTAACTGGACTAAATGAAAGAAAATGTGTGATGAATATGGATAAGTTGGTGGAGGAAGCTCCAGGGAGGGTTGACTGAGGAGCTGCTGGCAGGCTCCTGAGTGAGCCCAGGCCATGGGCAAACTGCAGGGACTGCCTTCTCTCCAGGGCCCTGGGACCCACCTGCTTACTTGGGCCCTGTGCCTGCCCTGGCCTTCAGCCCTTTCCTTTTCACCTGCATGGACCTCAAAAGCATCAGGCTCGGTGTGATTAGACTGGGACTAGGATGGAGTCTAGGATTCTAAAGTCACAGGTCGTTAGAATCAGATCTGCTCATGATAGAATATAACCAGAACCTAACAACCCGACAATTACAGGCTCTTAAGAAAAAACTCAGGGACACTTCCTCTATCTTCTTTTGGTAACGATGAATAGCATCCATCGGACACAGCACTACTTCCAAAGGCAGCCCTTTCCTGCCTGGACAACGGCCATGGGTGTGTGTGTGTGTGTGTGTAAGTGATGCTTTCAGGTACAGTACACACAGATCGACATGGAACAGTTCAGAAAGGTGCCCAGCCTTGGTGATTCCTTCCATTTTCCTTGATTCACGGTTTCGATATCCTGTGCATCCAGTGTTTGCTGTGTAAAACTGACAGGTGTCTCTTAAGGCAGCCTGGCACGTTGCAGTGCGCAAATGGGCTCATCTTGGGTGCATCGGCAGGGTCCGGGCGGCCACGTTCCTGCCATGGTGGCTTTTGGGCAGGTTTTAGCACCTTGTACTGTTTTCGGTTCACAAAGGGCTCAGACAACATCTCCAAGAATAGATTTAAAGTCACTAATGTAAAGACTGAACGTCAAGTCACTGTTGGTTTCGTCAGAACGTGTCCTGATTTTATTCAAAGACCTACCCAGGAGACAGAGGCGTAGAGGGAAAACAAGCCTTTCTGAACAGGAAGGAGAAGGTCACACGGCGGGGAGTCTGCAGGAGGAAGTGTCCGGAAGGGGCTGCCTGCCCGTGGGCCAGGGGGAAAATGCCTGCCCACTTCTCCACTTTCAAACGGAGAGGATCTTTTCTGCCTGGGAGAGTTCCCGGGTTTATCAGCCCTGGGCTGACACGGAGGGTGCTAACCCACCAGACCATGGGGTCATTGGAACCCCCTGGGGCTCGGCTGGAGAAGACACCTGGCCATCTGCCCCTGTGAAGACACATCGAGGCCCCCTGCACGCGGTCCTGGGGTGGCGAGGAGCTGGAGTCCACTCCCGGCCGGCCACGCAGCCCGACAGCAGAGAGCCCAGCCCGCCGCCGAGGGGGAGGGGCGCCGAACCGCGCGGCGCGGCGAGGGGCTTGCGGTCTCCATGGTAACGCACCGCAGCTGGGAGAGGAGGCGGGGCTGGAGGGCCCAGAGCTGGAGCTTTGCAAGATGCAGGTTCCACAAAGGAGAAGCCTCCCCCTCCCAGATGCAGGTCCCTCCTCGCGTAGAACAACTCGGTGTGTCAAGTGGGGGCCCGGGGGCAGGGACTCTGGTCTCGTGCTAGTGTTAGGGGCTGTGGTGTCGGGTCCCACTTAAACAGTCCCATGTTGAAAGAAACCGAACTCTCTGCCCATGAGTTGATCTCACAGCCACCCTGTGGGACGGAGGAGAAGGGCCCCTGAGCGTTTCAGAGAGGAACTCTTTACAGGAGTAGAGAGCCTCGTTTTGCTCCAGAGGAGCGGCTAGTGGTTTTGACCTGCTGACCTTCTGGTTAGCAGTCTACCCCATAACAACCACTAGGACCCCAGGGCTCCTCGGTCCCATGTTACAGATGGGGGACAAGGTTCTGAGAAAGGATGGTCATTGCCAGCAGGCAGGATTTGAACTCAGTCTCCCTAGGCAATCCTCTTCGCTGGGCCAGGAGGTTGACTGTCTGTGGGAAGCTGGGTTGCCCCACGTGTATGAGAAGCCTGAAAGGGACTGGTCGGTCTCCGAGGGTCCTCCCGGGGCTGGCAGTGTTGTCTGCTGGATTAGCAGACACACAGATGGCCAGTGCTAAGAGGAGAATCGAACACAAGCCTGTCTGTGAGATGGACACTGTCTGCTTTGCCGCTGGGTTCTCCAGCTCCAGCACGGTCAGGGGGCACAGAGTGTGTATTTGGTCTTTGTGGTGAATGTAGGCAAGCAGACACTTTCTTAGGTTTCACAGGTTTGAAGGTGGACCTTGTGCACCTTCTATGTGTAGGTACTGTGACAGCTCAGAGAAGACCATACTCACTGAGTGGGAGGTGGATGGGGTGAGTGGGGGATGACTGGCCAGAAGCCTTGCTAGGAGTCCAGGGCTAGGGACAGAGAAACCCAGGAGGGCACAGGTGAAGGAGATGGGCAGAAAGCCTGGACTGCCCCATCAAATGCCCTTCCCTTGTGTCCCTGGCTTCCCAGCAAAACATACTCTCCCCTTGCTTCTCCCTTCTCAGAAAGGATGATTTCATTCTCAGGGTTCCTTGGCCAGGAAACTTTTCTTGGAAAAACTAAAAAAATTAAAAGTGCTGTTGAAGAAGAGGGTGGTGGCAGCGAGCCCTTGCCAGCGTCTCCCCTGACAGCCTGCTCGGTTCTTTCCCAGCTGGCTTGTTGGAGAAGGTGGGTTGGGGTCATGGCAAGAAGAGCACCGGACTGGGAGTCAGAGGCCGGGATTCAAATTCTGACTTCCTGTCAGCTCAGTGAGAAGGTGCTTTCCTTTCTGGGCTTATTTGACACAAATATGAAGATCATGATGTTTCCAGCGGTGTGTTGTTGCTATTGCTTGTTAGGACTGACAGAGTACCAATTGAAGGGTTTCCTCAAGTGAGGACATACTGAGAGCACTCACTCATCTATGCCAAGAAATTTGAAAGACAGCTTACCTGGTGTTTGGGCCGGGGGCCGAATCAGGCAGCCCCTTGGACCAGGCAGTCCCTGAACCAGGCAGCCCCAGGCATCCCTTTGCACCAGCCTCACAAGAAGGAGATGAACAAACAACCTGCTGAGCTTTGTAAACCTTTCCTCTGGTATTTCACAGAACTTATCTCCCTGAAGGGCTCAGCCCCTTCACAGAACTTATCTTTCAGGGCCGAGTCTGAACAACCTCTTCCCTCGGTGTTTCAGAAATCGGGTCTGCGAAAGACAAAATATACTCAGAAACCATATCCTGGCTCAGACCCTGCAGCTGCACCATCAGAAAGTCACATTTCCCTTCTTGGTACACACGTCCTTAGCTCAAGCCCTATATATGACCCACCGCCTCACTGCCAAGTGTGGCTTCCCTGCCCTAACTCTCGGGTTTCGGGACCGCCCAGGAGCTCAAGATGCTCCTGTCTCCCTTTCTCTGCTGTCTCCTCCCTTACCTCCGATAAAGCCTATATTTACTTTTCATCCCTAATTAAGCTCTATCTCCTTTACCCGGCCCTGCCTCTACCTCTCACCTGGTCCACATACGTGCCCACTCCAAAGAAAGGTGATCCCGCAGAATACAGAAATTATTGAATACTGGCGGTTACTCGTTGGGAGACCCCAGCTCGTGGGGTAACTAACTGCAAGGTCAGTGTTTC
>PVJH01035590.1:0-19548 GCA_004026705.1 Nesogale talazaci
CTGGCCCAGAGTATGGGTGTTGGTGGAGAAAGCGGCCTAAGAGGGACGGGAGGGAGAAGAGGGAGGGGGAGGCCAGGAGGAGGAGGGAAAAGAGGAGGGACCGCTGGGGGCGGGCGCCAGGGACCGGACCCGGAGAGCAGTTAGAGGCCATCTCACCCTGGCCGAGCCCGCGCAGCCACCGGCCATGCCCTGGGCGGTGCTCCTGGGCCTCCTGGCCGCGCTGCTGCTGCTGCTGCTGCTGATCCGCCGGCGCACGCGGTGAGTCCCCGGCCCCGCGGACAAAGGGGCGTACGGTGCCTAGTGGGGGAGCGCCCCAGGCCCCGGCACTTGCCCACCGCCTACCCCTAAGCGTGCAGAAGGGGTGCCGGGGCCCACCCTTTTCACCCAAGAGGGGGGACAAGGACTCCGGGAGGTTGGGGCACAGGGGGAGGGGTCCCCAGGACGGACCTGGCTCCCAGGGCACTGGCTGGGACCTTGGAGGGAGCTGGTGAAGGAGATGTAAGGGGCATCTGAGGCCCGGTGGGGTAAATGCGCGCCCCCCCCCGCCCCCCGCCAGCAGCATCTACCCCTATCAAGCTCATCCCATTACACAGATGGGGTCGGTGAGGATGGGAAGCTGGAGGCATGGAGGGGCTCTGGACCGGGCAGGGGTAGGTGGGCTCCGGCTTTGGCTTCCCTTTTGCAGGGGAGAGACTCAGACCCAGACGGAGACAGGCTTCCTCCCTCTGAATTCCACGTGGGGGTCTGGGTGCCAGGTCTCGGTGCAGCCTCCCACTCTGGCCACTCTTGCTTTCCACGGAGAACTTGGCACTCAAAGCACAGCTGGTACTCCAGAGATCAGGGAGGGCGGCCAGCAGTGATTTTCCTTTTTAAAATAATGTGCTTTTTTTTTTTTAACATTTTTCCTTTTTAAAATATGTATTTAATGCATATTTTTCTATCCAGCCACAAGACTGGATATGTTTGATTTAAAACAAGCGATTAACCCGGTACAGATCAAGAATGACAGTGCTCCAACCCCTTCCCCTGTATTCTAGCCCTCTTCCCAAACCAGTTTGGTGGAAACAGCCCAGCTATTAAAACTCAACTCCTCTCTCTCTCTCTCTCTCTCTCTCTCCCTCTCTCTCTCTCTCCCTCTCCCCTTTTGAGATAGTTTTAGAGTTACAGGAAAGTTACAAGAACAGTTGAGGGGGTCCGGTACACACCTCCCCCAGTTTCACGCATCAGCTCATCCAGCACAACTTCAGACGCCAATCCCAAACCGTGAATGGGAACGACACCCCAGACCATATTTGGACCCCATCACTTTTTCCATGAAAGTCCTCGTTCCCTTCCAGGACCTGATCCAGGCTGCCTTACCGCCAGTTGTTATCAAGTCTCCTCAGATTTCCCAGACGCTTTAAAAATTCCTCTCACGTAGGCAACTGTGAGCTTAGAGATAACCCAAGGCGCTGCACAAGCATGCAGCTGTGTGGGTAGCTATTTATGCATCCCTCCGCAGAGACATACATGTTTGCGTGCATGTGTGTACATGAGTGTATGGGTCTGTGTACATATAGGCATATCTCAAAAAAACCTCCCTGCCTTTGGGCGAACTCCCACTTCTTGCAACGCTGCAGGACAGGGCTAGCGCGAGCCCCGTGGGTTCAGAGACTCACTCTCCTCACCAATAATAGGAGTCCTGTCTTTCTCCCACAGAGCAGCCGAGTTTCACACCACTGATCTCTCAGGGAGGAGCCCAACTTATAGCATATGCATGTGTGGAGGGGTGGGTGGGTTGGGTAAGTAAACGTGTATCATAGAAAACTTCATTCAGCAAAATATCAAGACATGAAGCAAACACGTCTCTACACCCCGTCCTCCAGCTAGATCTGCCTGCTTCTGAAGGCAGCGTTTCCACCTCGCTGACCCTTTCCCCAAGAAGGCCGCTGCACTGACTTAGGCCATGGCCAAGAGGAGTTTGGCGTCCCTGAGGGATTCACAACACGCTCCTTTTAAATATTCTTTGAGTTTGGAAAGAAGAAGTTTGAAGGGGCCAGATCAGGGCTGAAGGGTGGAGGGGATGTCCCAAACGCAATTCTAGATAGGACGGTCTTGGCTACCCTTCAAGAACGAGCAGGGGCCTGGTGGGGATGGGAAAAAGAACGTCCTGGGGGTAACTGTCCGTCCTTTTTCTCACCAAGATCATTTTTCTGTTTTAAAACGTCTTTGTAAAGTCCTGAGGCTTATTCTGCGTCCCTTGAGAGAACTTATCAAAGATGCTTCTTGAAAACCAGTCACCATACCCCCCTGAACAGATTTAACTGGCCCAATGGATCCGCTACAAATGGATCCGCTCCAAAGTCTGTTTAAATGGACTTCATTCCATCCCCATCCCCTTTAAGACACCCTAATGCGACTGCGTCAAGTCTGTTGCCAAGCGGATTTGTCGGTCGTCCTTCACTGACGGCAGCATGGGCTTTAGACATTTTGTTTGGAACAAACCTGTGCGCCTATGAACTGGAATCTGGGCAGCGATCCTTCTTTACTTGCACACACTCACCCTCCTGTGTGGGGTGTGTGTGTATACACGTGCGTGTGTGTATAAACCAGAAGGTCTGAAAATTCCGAGGCGTGGGACACTTACAATTTTTATTTTTAGAACACTAGTTGAATGTTCAAACAGTGTAAACTCACTGTATTCATGTCGACTCCGAGGCCCTCTTTCCGGCGGAGTTCAGAACACCGTGTTCAATCACGGGACTGACCAAAGAAGAGACCGGAATGGATGCTCTTCCCCCTGTGGCCAGATTTGGATGCGTCGTCGAGAGAGGAGGCCACGCTGCAAGTTTGCTTTGCTTCACTCCGGGGTTTTGTCCTGATGGCAAGCCAGGCTGCCACCTGGGCACCTGCCTCATTCCTTGTACCTTCCATCCGCAGCAGCAAAATGCTGCCCAGTCCTGTGTCATTGGTTGCGGAACAGACTTCTGTGAGCCACAGTTTCCTAGTTTCGCTACAGGTTGCCAGGCCTTTCTTCTTAGCCTTAGTCTGAAAACTCCCGTGACAACTATTTGGCATCGTGGCGACCCACATGCCTCCACTGGCCAACAGGCCACACCTGGCTGTTCATACGGAGTGTTGGCCTGGAAGGTCAAGGTTTGAAGGCTGAGTGACCACTCTCCCTCATGCTGTGTAGTTGTCCTCTATAGGAATGCGGCATAGCATCTTCTTGTTTTACTCATTTCCCTACCGATGAGGGTTGAGGTTGTTTCCAGTGTTTTTGGCTACGTCAGACAATGGGCTGTGACTCTCTGGTGAGGAGGGCCACCTAGCCTGGCTTTTTCTCGGAAGTCGTGGGAGTGTGGCTGGACGCAGTGGAAAAGCACACCGATTTTGGGAGGTGGAGTTGTCCTGGGAATTCCTAGCCGAGGGGTGGGGGGGACTCTGAACACTTGGGATGGCATCTTCCTCCTTCTGCTTCCCGACCTTTAAAATGGGCCCGATGAGAGAGAGGGTGGGCTGGAAGGAACGGCCCTTTAGCATCCTGCTACCTCATTCTTTCCCAGAAAGATCTGCCGTTAGCTGGCTTGAGAGCACCCGCAAATGCGATGCGAGTGGGGGAGAAGTGTGGGAATGGGAGTCACTGGCAGCTTCAGGCAGGTGCATGGACTCTGGGAGACGCCCCCCAACCTCCAGTCCTAAGTTGGGAGGGAACCCAACTGCACAGTCTCATTTCTTCCTTTCTACTTGGTGAGCGGGGGAAGTTTGATTGCCCCACTTTACAGAGGGGGAAACTGAGGTTCAGAAAGACCCAGCAATGCACCCAGGATCAGCCTGTGTTCAAATCTGGGCTGCAGGAGAAGTGAAGCTTCACCCCACCTACGCTGTTGGTTGATACCATTAGAGACTCTGGGCCTGCAAACAGTAAGAGGGGCAGGTGGGCCTCAAAGAGTGAAAGATGCCACTTCGACCAGAGGTTTCTCAGACAAGCACGGACTTTCCAAGGCTGGGGCAAAAAGAGGTGGCGGATCTGGTGCTGTGTAGCTGGGATCCCCAGTCTGAGTTGAGCGAGAAGGTACCTCCTCTGTCCGTGTCTTTCTCCTGACCAGCTTGAGATCATCCGAAAACAAATCATAGTTTGCATTTAACTGACTCCAAATTCGTGCCTTTCTCAGACAAAGCAAAACACAGCACAGCATCACCTTAGCCAATCAGCAATTCTCTTCTTACTTCTGGGTCATGCGTGTAGTTTTTCCCTTAGAGGAAAATTAGACACAGCAAAACCAGGAAAGGACACGGACGCCCTTGTGCCTCTCACCTTGGTTTGACAGTTATTGACAGTCTTTTAAAAGCGACAGTGATGTGTCGCCGCTAAGTCCCTCAGTCCGTCCATCAGGGAGCGCGGCCGGTCACAGCTCCATTATCCACCCTGAGAAGTGAAAATGCAGTGCCAATCTGAGTTGGACTTGACCGGAAGGGGTTTGTTTGCTTGGCTTTAAGTCCAAATTCAAAGGGCTGCATTTGTGATAAGAATTTTGAAGGCCCGATCCGTGATCTGGGGGCGGGTGGTGAGGTCAGATTCCTAGACTGGGAACTCGCTCTCTGGATTGCGTGGGCGTGGGGGGTGGGGGATGGAGACATCTAAGAGATGCCAGCCACTGCCACGGGCCTTGCAGAATGTGGTCTGTGGCTGGCCCCTAACTGGATGTAAGACCCTTAAGGCTTAAGCCCTGCCAGCAACCCCAGTGGGCCTTTGCTGGGGCCTAGACTCCAGAGGCGCCTTGTGTCCCCCTGGATGGCCAGTCCTGGTGGGCTGTGTGGGCAGGAGCGAGAAATGGGAGGTTCAGGCCCTCTCCCTCCGTCCCTTCCTGCTGGCAGGGCCTCAAAGCAGTGAGAGTGACTGTGGGCAAGATGAGACCAAGACCGCAGGCCCCAAAATAGAGCAGCCCTCACCCCTGCTGGCCGACCAGCGGCTGAGTCACCCTGGAATGTGACCCAGGCCTGAGGAGGACTCTGCAGCCCCTCCTGACCTCTGCAGGCGCCCGGCTCGGCCTTCCTGCCTTTGTCCACCCGGCCTCCTCCGGACTTCTCTGCGGGCGAGGCGGGCAGCCAGAAATACCACCTAGCTCCATGAGGAGAGAGCCAAGAGCAAGCTCCTGCGTCCTCCCCCAAGGAGGGCCACAGCTGGGCCTTGGGTGGGAGCTGGCCAGACACCTCTCTGGCCGCAATTTCCCCATCTGCAATTCAGGGGTGCAAATGCCCACCTCGGGGTGGTCGCAGCCCGAGCTGCCCCACCTAGCCACCCGCTCCTTCCCATGAGCCCTCAGGCACATGTCCACGCCTCTGGCTCCTCTGCCAACTGACCCTCCATAATGATAGTTCCTTCTGTGTAGGGTCAGGAGGGGAGTCCCGAGTTAGCTGTCAGCTGAGAGAGGCTTAACACAGTGCTCACAGCCGGAGCTGCCTGAGCCGGCCGTGCAGGGGCCCCGGGGAGATGCTGAGTGGAATGCCTGCCTGGCACTTGGTCCTCGGTCAAGGGCACCTGAAGCTTGAGGTTCCTCCTTCTCAGACTCCTCTGTTTCCCAGTGCCAGGCTATATCCCCTACCCCCACTTCCACCTTCACCCCCACACGCATCCTCATCTCAGCCTAACCCCGTCTGTTCTGCCGTGACTGCCATTTTACAGATGGGGCACAGGGAGGTCCACAGAGCTAAGCCCTTCCAAATCCCACAGCCAGAGCGGAGCAGGGACTCAAAGCCCCAGAGTGTGGTGTCCGGGCTTTGCACTATCATACGCTCCTGAAGCTTTCCTTCCTGGACTTTGGGCTGGGCTGGTGCTCTGGGGATGACCAGGTGTGAGACACACACACACACACACACACACACACACACACACACACACACTTCCCTTCAGGGGACCTCAGGATTAGGCCGCAGGAAGACCCTGCAGCCCCTTCCCTGCCAGCTCCAACTCCACATCTCTGTCTGGAGCAGCTGGCAGGAGATGGAGGTGGACGGGGGGTAGGTGGGAGTGGGGAAGCAGTGACGGGGAGGGGTGCTGGAGAAGGCTCTCAGGCCTGTTCTGCCTCCATCAGCCCCAGCCCCAGCCCTCACTCTGGCCATTCTTTCCCGGTCTGTCCTTGTCTGACATCTAGGTTAACTTGGGGGCAGCCAGGCCCCGGGGTGGGGCAGAGAAGCTGCTGCCTCTGTCATCCTCTCCTGGAACTGGGGAGCCTGGTGCTCAGCCTGGCGCACTCCCCAGGGACCATGGCTTTGGCCTCCTCCGGGACACCTCTCCTCAATGGGCCCAGTCACCTCTTGACTTGTCTTTCTCCTTTTTTTTGCCTCCCTGTGCTGTGACCTCTTCAAATCAGGTCACATTGCCTCTCTACTTGAGCCCTCCCCCCCCCCCCATGGGTTCCCAGCACACTTGGTCCAAAAGCCAGTTAACTCCTCATCCTGGCTTTCATGCCTACATGATCTGCAAGGCCCCGCCAGTGTCATCTCCTACTGCTCCCCCGACATGCTCCACTCCAACTGCCCTCTGCCTGTAACACGCGTGCCCCTGCTCTTCCACGGTGCTCCCTCCTCCCCCTCCCAGGCTGCCCTCCCAGGGAAGCTCCTGGAGGGACCTCCCCCCCAGTCACCACGCCCCCCATCACCTCTGCAGTGCCCTCCTGTCTTCATCTCTCTCTACCCTTCTTTCCTTTCTTATGTATTTTTTTTTGGGGGGGGGGGAATTTAATTCACATACCATAAACATTCACTCACCACGAGACCAGCAGTTCGAATTCACTGGATTTAGGAGAAAGACTCCGCTTTCTACTCCTGTGAAGGGTCCCAGTCTTGGAAGCCCACAGCGGCAGTTCTACCTGGTTCTGTAAGGTCACTCTGAGTCCGAACCGACTTGATAGCAGGGAATTTCTTTTTTTATTTTCTTCTTCTTCTTCATCTACTACTGCTTCTAGCATAAACACTACCTTCTAAAATTACTCAAATTAGTGGAGTTTTTCATTTTTATTTAAAAATGCAGTCACAAGCTTATGTCACCATCGCCACTATGTAATTTCAGAAGAAAGAAAATGCCCAAGCCCATGAGCAGCCCCCACTCCTCTCCCTGCAGACCCTGACAACTATCCCTCTGCTTTCTTTAAAAAAAAAAAAATCATTGTATTGGGCTTACACAACTCTCCACAATCCAGACACCCATCCCTTGTATGTATTTGATGCTCTCAATATTCTCAAAACATTTGCTTTCTATCTGAGCCCACGACCACCAGAGGCAGTGATGCCACCCAAAAACAAACAAACAAACAAACAAAAAAGAAAGCAAAAGGTCTGAAATGACACCAGATGAGACGCTGAAACTTGCTGTGGAATGTAGAGTGGCAAAAGGGAAGGGGAGAAATAATAAAGTCATCTTACGGATTCAACAGATTTCAAAGGGCAGCTTGAAAAGAAATGTGCAGAGACATGGAGGTAGGAAACCAAAGGAAGACTATTTGTTTTAGTCTGGGTAAACTAGGAAAACAAGTGCACAGAAATTATATATATATATATACTTTATATAAAGGGTAATTGCACATTAAGCATCCCAACCCAGCCTAGTCCAAGCCCGTATTTCCAACATTAGCCCATATGTCTGACATCAATCTACAAAGTTCTCATAAACCACAGGCGATGAAGCCAAATGCAATCATGGAACATGTCAGCCTCTCGGCGCTGGCAGGAGTTTCCACGCGGCTTCTCCAGCACCCAGGGCTGCATCTGGGTAGGTCCATGTGGCTTCACCTCAGGGATGTCTCACAGGAAGGGAGCCTTGCCAGCTGAAGCAGGGAACTGGCCAAGGCAGCTACACACGGATCTTACCATCAGACATCAAGAGACCAAAGAACTAGAAGGGCGAGGCTTGCTGAGCCATTTAGCCCTCCACCCTCAATTAAACTACCCTTCAATTAATTCCACATGTGTTTATCAGCCAGGTTGGCACAATAAACCTTAACTAGCACACCATTCTCAGCACTTCTCAAACCACAAGCATTAGGAAAGAAATGCGATCCTCTTGTTACAATATTGAAAGTCCATGGGAAAAATATTGAGTGACACAGGAGACATTAAAAAAAAGATAAAGGGGCTGAGCCCCCATGGCGTAGTGGTTGTGCGTGGGTGGGAGGTTCAATTCCAGCTCCCAGGAGCAAAGGCTGGGCCTCCTACTCCCACCACCTGAGGGCAATGATGCCTAAAAAAATTTTTTTTTAAAAAAGATGAAGGGACACACAGAATCACTGGACTAAAAAGAATTGCTTGGAGTTCACCTATCTTACCAAAAACAAACAAAAAAACAAACTCACTTCCATCAAGTCAATGATGATTTGCTATGAGACTGTAAGTTTATAGGAGAAGAAAGTCCAGTTTTTCCCCTCAGAGCCACTGGTGGTTTTGAACAGCCAAACATTCAGATCACAGCCCAACTTGTAACCACTACACCACCAGACTCTCTCACCATCCTAGGCGGTAGTGTCTGATCAAGAACTGGAGATCGCCAATGAGGCCTCTGTGTGGGCATGGCTTTCTCCTGAGAATTCTGGGAAGTCTCACGGTATTTCCCCATTGGAGAAGAGAGACTAGTCTCAGTCTCTTGGAGTCTGTCTCTACCAACAAGACAAGTTGGTGGCAAGCTGATAGATCCTGAGTCCTGGAACCTGGAGGAGCCAGAGGAGAAGCCACATGGGTTTGCCCTGATGGAACCAGACCTTTGGGGCCAGAGAAGCCACAGAGAGACACCTGCCAGTGCTGAGATGCTTCTACCGCCAACGGATACTGCTGATGGACCCTGCGCCCTGGAAATGAGGAGCCATGGGGAGACCCCTGCCAGCCCCTGGATGTTTCTACTGCCACTGCATACACTGCACCCACTAGCCTGTGACTTCGTAAGTCAGAAGAAGACTTTATGGACTGGTATTGGACATACGGGCTAATATCAGACTTATGACCTTGGACTGGACTGGGTTGGAATGCTTTCTCAATGTTCTATTCCTCTTATATATAAACCTTTCCCTTATATCCATACACGTGTCTATGAATTTGTTTCTGTAGTCTACCCGGACTAACACAGCTCCCATTTTCAACAAACGGGTGCAATGCTGGAAGCCCTCACTCATCTATGCCAAGAAATTTGGAAGGCAGCTACTTAGCTTTCTGACTGGAAGAAATCCATATTTGTGCCCATTCCAAAGAAAGATGATCCAACAGAACGTGGAAGTTAATTAACCCTATCATTATTACACACACGTATAATTTTGCTGAAGATAATTCAGAAGCGAATATAGAAGTGCATTGATAAGGAACCGCCACAGATTGGAGCCAGATTCAGAAGAGGGAAAGGAACAAAAACTATGGTGGCTGCTGGTGGTGGATCTTGGCTGACAGCAGAGAACACCAAGTTGACCTGCGTTTTATTGACTCCGCAAAGGCACTCACCTGTGTGGACCATAACAAATTATGGCAGCATTATGAGGAATGAGAACTTCGGAACACCTAGTGTGCTCACGCAGAACATGACATGGACCAGGAAGCAGTTGTTGAAACAGAACAAGGGGCAACGGGGTGGTTTGAGGTCAGGAAAAGTATGAGTCAGGGTTGTAGCCTTTCCTCGTACTTATCCAATCTCTATGCTGAACAGATAATCTAGAAGCTGGACTATATGAAAAAAAAAGAGTTATGTTGCCGGGCGGCTGACTGCAAGGCCAGCAGTTTGAGGTCAGCAGAGGCTCCACCGAAGAAAGACGAGGATTTCTACTCCCAGAGAGTGTTCAGTCTTGCCAAGCAGGGAACATAGCGCAGCAGCAACGTGAGCAAAGTCAAGCCACAAAGCCCCTCAGGAGCACCCCAAATAGACTTCAGGCTAGATAGGGAAGTTTCCAGAACTCCCCAAGACCGGTGGGGAGATAATTAGTGGGTGGAGAGTCTTGTGGATCCAGTGGCACTGTAAGCATCTCAGCACTGGCAGGGGTCTCCACAGGATTCCTCCAGCTCAGTTCCATGTGTTTTGTCAGCAGACACTTTTCTTTCTTTTTTTTTTTTTTTGGCATCACTGCCCTCTGGTGGGAGTAGGAGGCCCAGCCTTGCTCCTGGAGAGCTGCTGCTGGATTTGAACCACCAAGCCAATGGGCCGCAGTCCCACACTCAACCACTGCACCACCGGGACTCAGCCCCAGGCACTGTTCTTGTGTTCCCAGAGGACTTGCTTTGCTCTCAGGCAGGGATGATTCTAGTCTTGAGTGTCATGACACAGCCTCAACATCCCCGGACTGGATGGGTGTTGACCTGTGACTCCATTTAAAACTTCATCCCATGCCCTCTATCTTCTTCCCTATGTCATCCAATGGTGATAATGTGATATTTCCTGCAGACGACCTGGCGAGCCTCCTCTGGACCTGGGCAGCATTCCCTGGCTGGGCCATGCTTTGGAGTTTGGAAAAGATGCTGCCAGCTTCCTTGCCAGGATGAAAGAGAAGCATGGTGACATCTTTACCGTGAGTGCCTCTTGTGCCTCTGGGGAGAGAAGGGAATGAGCAGGCCTGCTTGGGGCAGAGTGATTCCCTCAATGCCTATCCAACTTTCTACCCAGATGTCTTGCCAGCAGTACACTCAGTGCCTATTTGATACCCATCTTCAATATCCCTGTGTCATGTTTCCAAGAGCAAGCTATGCAATCATTCACTATCCATTCGATATTTATACATCCAATTGCCTTTCATTCTCCATTCAATGTCCAGCAATGCAACTTCCTCCTATTCATCCAGCCTTCCTTCCTTCCATCTATCATTACCCTATGGACCCAATATCTGTTCAGCAATCCCCCAGTATTCATTCAGATATTTCATTGCGTGAATCTATCTTTCCATATAATTTTCCGCCATCTGTCCTTCTAACCATTCACTCACAATGCACCCCTCCATTGTTTTACCCACCATTTACCAAATACTCTTCCATTCATGTACTCGGCATCCCATTTATCTAGTTTCTACCAACTTCCATTTCTCTATCTACCCATCTATCCATCCATTAGCCATTATCCCACAATCAGCTATCCAGCCATTCATTGCCCAATGTCTGCTCATCCATTCATCTTCCACTCAGTGCATGTCTATTTCTACTTCTTCCAGGATCCTTCCAGGATCCATTCAAGCAACTGCCACCCACTTATTTATCCAATTCCTTTGAGCCTGCTAATCTCCGTCCATCTTGCAATAGCCGTCATTCAATCTATTTACCCAACAGCTACCCGCCATCCTTGTATCCAATACTTTTTATACATCTATTTCCTAACTAAGTTATCTATCTATGATTTTCATCCTGAATTCTTTCACTGGTCTATCCATTCATTTATCTATTCTTCCAGCAGTCCATCCACTAATCTTTTTTTTGTGGGCATCACTGCCCTCTGGTGGTCGTGGGAGCTACCCAGCGCTGCTCCAGAGAGTCAGCGCTGGATTTGAACCGCCACGCCCGCGGGCTGCAGTCCCACACTCAACCACTTTCGCCACCGGGGCTCAGCCCCCATCCATTAATCTTTATTCAGTGCCACCCATCCATCCATTCATCCACTTATCCATGCTATCTAACTATCTAGGTATCTACAATGCATCCCCTAGCAATTATTCAACAGTTTTCATCCATCCTTCAATCCCTCCACGTAGTCTTCTAATCACCTATCCCTATGCACATCTGATAATGACCCATCAACACTTACCCAACCCTATCTAAAGGAGCCCTCATGGTGCTGTAGATTAGGAGTGGAGATGCCCATTGCAAGGTCAGCAGTCTGAAGCTACTGGCCACTCTTCAAGAGAAAGACAAGGCTTTCTGGTCCTGTACAGATTTACAGCTTCAGAAACCTGAAAGAGCAGTTCTCATCTGTCCCACAGCATCACTGTGATCCAGAGTTGACTCGATGGGAGTGAGTTTGAGTTTGTCCACTCATGCATCCATCCACACGTCCAACTCTCCACCTGAGATGCACACACCATTCATCTGCTGCCGCCCCTCAGCAGATCTTTCCTGATTGCTGGAGATACAGCAGCAACCGAGATTACCAGGGAGGAGGGTGCTTAAGGGAGAGATGGTTCAGAGCACTTATTCTTATTCTTCTTTTTTTTAAAAAGCACTTCTTTTTTAAAAAATCATTTTATTGGGGGCTCGTACAACTCTTTTTTTTGGGGGGGGACATCACTGCCCTCAGGTGGTGGGAGTAGGAGGCCCAGTGTTTGCTCCATGGAGCTGGAATTGAACCTCCATCCCAGTGGCCGCAGTCCCGCGCACAACCACTACGCCACCGGGGTTCAGCCGCTCGTACAACTCTTATCACAATCCAGGCATCCATCCATTGTGTCAAACACCTTTGTACATTTGTTGCCTTCATCATTCTCAAAATGTGTTTTTTTACTTCAGCCCTTGATATCAGCTCCTCATTTTTCCCTTCCCTCCCCCTGCCTCATGAACCCTTAATCATTTATAAATTATTATTATTTTGTCATGTCTTACACTGCTGACATCTCCCTTCACCACTTTTCTGTTGTCTGTTCCCCAGGGAGGGGGTTATTTGTAGATCCTTGGAATCAGTTCCTCCTTCCCACCCCACCCTCCGTCCACCCTCCCAGTGTCAGTACTCTCACCATTGCTCCTGAGGGGTTCATCTGTCCTGAATTCCCTGCGTTTCCAGGTCCTTCCTGCACCAGTGTACATGCTCTGGTCTAGCCAGATTTGTAAGGTAGAATTAGGGTCATGATGGGGGAGGGGGAGGAGGAAGCATTGAAGAACTAGAGGAAGAAACTCCTTTGAGTTCCAAGTAAGCCCTGAAGCCACATCCTAGCACGGTCACACTCCCAGGTGTGATCTTGGGCACATCCATGTCTTCTTGAAGTCTCACCTCTGCAGCTGTCGGTGAATGAACGATGGTCCCTGTCTCAAGGATGGCACCGGGACGCAGGGGGGGGTGGTGGTGGTGTGTGTCTATGAGAGACTACTAACACTTAAGGGACGGTGACCCCTGAGAGCTGCTGCTGTCCGCACGAGCGCTGACCCTCTGATCCTTGCTGACTTCCCCCAGGTGCTGGTGGGGGGCAGGTATGTCACCGTCCTCCTGGACCCCCATTCCTACGACTCAGTGGTGTGGGAAGCTAGAACCAAGCTGGACTTCCACGCCTACGCCGTCTTCCTCATGGAGAGGATCTTTGATGTACAACTTCCTCATTACAACCCCAGCGACGAAAAGGCCAGGATGAAGCCGTGAGTGGCTGAGGGGCACCCGGCAGGGTGACTTGTGCTGTGTGACTTGTGCTGGGGTCCAAAGCGGGTGTTCACCAAGGGTGCTTAGCTTTCCCGGGGACCGAAGAACGGCGAGAAAACCAAAACAGAACAATCCATAAGAATTGGGTGGGGGAAGGCTTTTTGTTACCTCATTCTTTAAAAAGCAGCCTGATCTTAGCACCTCGGGGTTTGGGGCAGCCCGGCCTAGGTTCAAAACCCACGTCTGCCCTTTCTGGCTTTGTGCACTTGGCCAATCACGTCTCTTCTCTGAGCTTCTGAGTCATCGTCTCTACGATGTGGCGGGGGGAGGGCGTGGGTTTGTGGGGCAGGCCATCTTTCTGAGTCCCACTTCTGTGCCAGGCACCGTGCGCCATCTCATCAGTCTCCCCAGCAAGGCTGGTGGGTCCGGTGTGGGCAGCCTCATCTTACAGCCGAGGGCACGGAGGCTCGGAGAGACGTAATTTGGTCAAGGTTACTGGGCCAGGGAGCGGCAGGGCTCCAACAATACAGGAATACTTGTATCGACCCAAGGGCGGGTTTCCTCTACATCCACTCAGTAGCAACTGAGAGCTCCGATGTGCTGGTTGCCAATCCAGACCTAGGGGGCATGAAACGGTGTCGGCCAGTGTTGGAAGTGCCCGCCCCATGCCAGGCGCCTGATGGGCACACGTGTGTGTATGTTGGCCACAGGAGGTGGCTATTCTCATCCTTGTCGTGCAGATGGGGAAATGGGGGTTCAGACAAGGGAAGGGTAGAACCCGAATGTGAACCCCGTTCTGCCGACTCCCCAGCTCATCCCTTACCACCTGCGATGATGCCACCTCCTGGGTGCCACGGAGGCAGTTCCAACTCATAGCGCCCCAGGTGCCACAGAAGGACCCCAGCCTAGTCCTGCCCCATGCTCATAGTTGCTGTCAGGCTCCAGCCTCTCCCTGCAGCCACAGGCTCTGTCCATCTTATCCAGAGCTCCTCTCTGCTTTGGTTCCCTTCTCCTTTACTGAGCTGATCTCTCCTGACACTGTGTCCAAAGACGAGTCTTGCCAGCCCGCCATCGAAGAAGCCATGCTTGTTCCAAGACAGATTTGTTTGTTCTTTGCACCTGTCCACAGCCCCTCCGGTGGTATTCTCCATCAGCACCTCTACGCACCTGTCTTGACTCTTCGTCGGTCTTCCTCAGTGACCAGATATCCTGATTTTAAACAATTTTTCCTGCGGTGTTTTAAAAAAGTTTCCATTTTTGGAAAGAATGCATGACAAGCTAGGGAACCGTGGGAGAACGGGAAGGAAATATATCCCCTCTACACACCTCCCACCCTCACCCCCGGTCAATGGTGTCCTGCTTTACCAATGTTAAAATCTGGTCACTTTTTCCTTAGTCAATATCCGGCATTCTCGGGGGTCCGAGGCCATTGAAAACAGCGTGCTGGGGCTGAGCCCCGGTGGCGTAGTGGTTGTGCGCGGGACTGCGGCCCACTGGGACGGAGGTTCAATTCCAGCAGTGGGGCTGGGCCTCCTACTCCCACCACCGGAGAGCAGTGATGCCCCCCCCCCCCAAAAAAAAAAGAAAAAAAAAACAGCGTGCTGGGGGCCCAGCACACCCTGGTCCTCCACGTGGCACCCTCGGTCTTCAACGCTGTCCATGGTTGAGCTCTCTCGCAGCCGATGCGACGAGCTGTTTGATCTCCGCTGCTCCCCTGAGCATGGCCTGTGGGTCCCAGCAAGATGAGCTCCATGACCCCTCTCCGACCTCGTCTCCACTGATCCTGACGCCGCCTGCTGGGCTTCCGCGAGGGCTGCAGTCTTCTTTACTTTCTGGTCTCCATCAGCCAGGCAAATAGCACATTGTGTTTTTGTGTTTGGCCCTGGGGCACTCACTCAGAGGGCGGCTCTTTAGATTTCTATTTCCTGGAAGGACCCCCCCCCCCAGGAGTTAGGAAAAGCATCCAGAGGATACCCAGGTTTTGACCTTGGCCTTGTGGGACAGGTGCTCAGAGCAATTCTGAATCCACGTGTTCTGGGTCCTGTCTTCCGGGGGTGCTGGTGGGGCTCCATGGGCAACAGCAGTCCACAGTTGGCTGCGACCTACCCCTCTGGCACCCCAAGAGATTCCCCAGGTTCCTCCTGTGTCTGCACCAAGGGCTTCTGGGATTTCTCACAAGCTGCCCAGCATGTCTTCTGGGCCTGCAGGCCACATCAGTTGAGGGACACCGTTTTCACAGAGAATGCATGCTTGGAGTGGACTGGGGGTGGGGGGGTGGGAAGTGAGTGGGGGCGTTGGTCCTGGGTGAGGGGCTGTGCTAACGCTCGTGTGTTTGCAGTGTGCTGGGCGCTAACCTCTGCTTCCATGACCTCACTGATCCTGTCTCTGCGCTGTCACGGAGCCTTTCTTACCTGGCAGCTCATGGGCTCCCTCTGCAGGCTTTTCCCACAGGAACTAACCAAGAAGCCAGAGGAGGCACCCTGGCGGTGCGGCCGTAGAGGGGTGACATGTGGAGCTGCTAATCCCAAAGTCCCCAGTTTCTCCTGGGGAGAAAGACGGGACCTTCTACTCCCATAAAGAGTCACTGCCTCAGAAACCCACAGGGGCAGTTCCGTCCTTTGAGGTCACTAGGAGTCCGAATCACCTGGATGGCAGTGGATTTTTCTGTTCTGTTGTATTTGGTGTTGAAGGGGTTGAGACTTTCACCGCGGGCAGGTGAACCCCAAGCATTTGGTGAGTAGGCATCAGCAGTTCTGTGGGGGGAAAGAGAGGTTTTCTACTCCATAAACAGTTACAGTCTCTGAAATCCACAGAGACGCTTCTCCTCTGTCCTAGAGAGGGCCACCACGCGTCAGAAGGGACTCCATGACAGAGAGGCTTTCTGTTAGAGCAGAGGTTCTCAGCCTTCACACAGTTCCTCATATGGTGGTACCCCCCCCCCCACCCCCAACCATCAAACTATTTTCATAGCTACGTCATCCCGGTTATTTTGCTGCTGTTAGGAATCTGGAGACCCCTAGGAAAGGATCGTTTGACCCCCCAAAGGGAGAACCACTGCTTTAGAGCATCGTTGTTGTCCAGAGCCATGGGGACACAGGGTCGGGCAATTCATCACGAGATTGGCTGTTCAAACCCACCCGTTGTTCTGGGGGAGAAAGATGAGTTTGCAGTCTAGGAATCCTGTGGCGTCACTATGAGTCAGAATGGTGGGGTTTTGTTTGTCTGTCTTGCTCTCATTGTTGTTGATGATAACAGTAGCAATCTCTTTGCTCAGTCAGTCTTCCAAAGGCCCCCTTTCCCAATGAGGAGCTTGTGCGCTGGAACTCTTGCGGGGGCTTGAGGGAGGGTGGTGCCTGTGTGCCTCTCCAGGGGCAACCTCCCACGCCTGCTCCCTGCCCCAGGACGCTGCTGCACAGAGACCTGCAGGCGCTCACCGAAGCCATGTACACCAACCTCCGCATCGTCCTGCTGGGGGACGCCACAGAGGCGGGCGATGGCTGGCACGAGATGGGGCTCCTTGATTTCTCCTACAACTTCCTGCTCAGGTGAGACCCATGTCCCCTCGTGCTTCCTCCTGGGTGGAGTTCAGCTTCTGGGATCGTCAACCCTGGGCCGGGGTGGGGCAGGGGAGCCCCAAGCACTTTGTGAGTAGGCAAGCACTTTGAAACATCGAAGGCCCAACGGCTGTGAGAAAGACGCTGTGTAGAAGAGACTGGGCATACTGGCCGGATAGAGACCGGTGGAAGTCCAAGACAATGGGCTTCGGTCACCCTCAGGGTCTGGAAATGGTTGCCTTCGTGGCTCCATTTTCAACTAAAACAACAGGCAGGTCTTTCAGGGGAAGCGGAGCCCTGGTAGTCTAGCAGGTTATAAGGTGAGGTGTTAACCACTGGGTCAGGAGTTCAAACCCACCAGCCACACCACAAGAGAAAGACAAGGCTTTCTACTCCTCTAAAAATGTACACCCTCAGAAACCCACAGTTCTACTCTGTTATGCAGGATCACTGTAAGGCTGAATCCACTCAGTGGCAGTGAGTTTCACAGAAAGGAAGAGTCAGACCAGGGAGGTGTGCACACCTTAGGATACTCAGCCTAGGGGAGGGAGGAGTCAAGAGGCGCTAATACCAAGGGCTCCAAATATATATGTATATTCAGCCCTCAGGGAGCAATGGAGCAGCGTTTACCCGGTGAGAGCCTGGAGCCTCCAACAGAACATTGCTCACTATCATGCTGGAAGGAGCCCCCTAGGAGGGAGGACGATTGCTTTGTCTTACCTGAGTGGGAGCCGGCTGGTCAGCAGTCAGGCTACTCTCTGCCGTTGAGTGATTTCAGCTCTGACGGAACCTGCAGACACTTTGGGAACCTTTATTTGAGAACAGTTTTAGGGGCACGTCATCCACCTAGCACACAATTCTTTTTGTGTGTGTTTGTTTTTGTTTTTTGAGGCATCACTGCCCTCTGGTGGTGGGAGTAGGAGGCCCAGCCTTGCTGCTGGATTTGAACCTCCAACTCAGTGGGCCGCAGTCCCATGCACAACCACTACGCCACTGGGGCTCAGCCTAACACACAATTCAATAGTCCAGTCATACCAAGAGTGGTAGAATCATGGCCGCCATCGATTTTAGAACCCTTTCTTCTTCCCTGTACTCACTGCCATTAGCGTAACTTCTAACAATCATGGCACAAATACACACAGCAAAATGTTCTCCAACGCAACAGCTTCTACACGTCTGACTAGGAGCTATTGATTAGACTCTTTGTGTTGCCATTATTGATAGCCTTTTCCAAATTATTCCACCATCAGTAACGTCAACTCAATGCTCCCTAAGCAAAAACTCTTTCCTCCTTCACCCATTGGTAACTGTGTTAGTCCGGGTAGACTAGAGGAACAAATTTCATAGACACGCATATCGATATAAGGAAAGGGTTTATATGCAAAAGGAATGGGACATGGAGAAACATCCCAGCCCAGTCCAGTTCAAAGTCATAAGTCCAATATTAACCCATATGCCCAAAATCGGACTATAAAATCTCCTTCCGACTCACGAAGTCACAGGTCAGTGGGTACAGAATCCCAGTGCTGGCAGGGCACCTCGCCTCCAGGGCTCAGGGTCCATCAAAAGCAGAAGCAACTCATCACTAGCAAAGGTCTCCATCTGGCCACCCCAACTTCAGAGGTCTGGCTCCATCACGGCAAAGCTGTGTGGTCTCTCCGCCGGCTCCTCCAGTTTCTTGGATGCTGCCAGCTTGTCTTGTCCGTGATTAGTTGTCTCTGAAACTAACTCCCAACAACTGGGGAAGATAGCTTCTCATCTTCACGAAGGAAATATCGCGAGATTTCCCAGGAGTCTCGGTGAAAGCCATGCCCACATAGAGGCCTCATTGGCTCCTCAATGGCTATCTCCAAATTAACAGGCTAGATTCCACCCCTACATTTCAATCATAAAATTAACATAAGCACATGACTGCCACAGAAACCACTGGTCAACTTTGGTTTCTTTTTGGGGGGGTAATTTTAATTTTTTAGTAGTTTTCTTTATATGATATTTACATAGCATACCCTTCCATAGTTAAGCTGCTTTTTAAAAGAGTCGTGTAAACATCATCACAGTAAGTTCTAAGTCTCCTCCCCGTGAGGGATTGAGGACAATTCCTTGGGTGAGGGTGCTGTCTTTAACTGCCCATCACTCCCACTTCTCCAAAAAGCTGGCTTTCTATGGTTTCAGAAGAAAGCATGCCCTTCACAGGTGTCCCTGTGTCGGCTCACAGACATGACGTGTGTGCATCCACGTTGCTACATGTGAGTTCACGCATTTGCTTCTCTCCCTCACAACAGCTCTGGGCGGCTGGTCCTTGGCAAGCCCCATGGGCCTGATGGGAACACTGAGGCCTGAAGAGCCTCCATTGTCTGCCCAGAATCCCACCTCGGGGCCTGACCCCGCAGGTCCCAGAGCCCGCGCTCCCAGTGGGACCCTCTCCTGGACACAGCCACCTTCTTCGACCGCCTATGTGGCTACAGCCCCGAGGTCTGACCAGTCTCTGCCAAACAAAGAGGATGGCCGTGATCCAGCCCCGGTTTCCCCCTCGCTCCAGAGAAGCTGAGCGGGAAATCCAGATTTGGATGTGCATTTTCCCAAGTTTTACAGTGGAAGTTCAGCTCCTTTTTAGGAAATCTCTCCTGACCAAGCCAAGCACCTTCTGGGCACGGAATCTAGTCTGTGGGCGGTTCCTTCAACACTCTTCTGCTAAGAGAGGGTGGGCTTTGGGCCCAAGAAGAG
>PVJH01035591.1:0-19531 GCA_004026705.1 Nesogale talazaci
AAGCAGCCAACATACTAAGAGTTACAAGGTCACAGGGTGGCACTGGTGCCTGGCCCGCTTTAAGTCTCGGTTTTCTCATCGTTCAACAGCATGTTGGGGTTTCCGAGGCTGATGGGGAAGAGCCTTCCAGGCTCGGGCACTGCAGGGCGCTCTCTCACGCGTCCACCTCCAGCAGCACCCGCTGCACCTTCCGCGGAAATTCTTCATCCCGCTCGTATCCCTGTATCCCTCCGTCGCCGCCGGCGCTCTGCGGCCCTCGGCTGGTTGTGAGATTTTGGCCGCCTCCAGAAACACCGATCCACCTTGGGGATCATCAGTCGGGATTGAACTCCGCGGGGTTGTTGCGGACCTTGGAAGCCTGCAGACGCAAGGCTGAGTGGTGGGGCCCCAGCCGCCTCACATGTGGGCATGCGGCAGGTTGTGGCTGGGCAGTTCCATGCCGCCAGTGTGCACGCCAGCTGACCAGACCCGGAAGCGGGATGTTTTCTTAATGTATAACTGCCCTTTATACAAGACACTTTCTTACACACACCGGTGTCTTTGGCTTTTGCTTCTCTAGTCTACCTGGACTCACATCTGCACAAGCATACATGGAGCCAACCCTGTGCACAACAACTGCCTGGCTCTGCAGACCTCTCCTGACCAATCAAGAGGAAATCCATGTGGAGAGACCACTAGGAAATCAGGTCCATGAAAGGCCCATTTAATAGACTGATGCTTTTATCTGAACGTCCTAGAATTTTTCTTAGGGCAAGATCTCATACTCAGACACCCATAATGCCCAGCTGTTACTAAAGACGACCTTTCTTTGGGTGGTAAAGTCATCTTTTCTAGGAGGGACTCAAGTTAAAATTCCCAAGTGAAAGTGATTTACACAGCCCCTTTGTTATTCACTGGAGCACGATTGTAACTGCAAAAGACCCTTTTGCGAAGTGTGTGTCCACCGCAGGAAACTGGGGAAAGGTCACAGGATGCCCCCTCCCCTTACAAGTAAAAGTGGCAGGTGCAAGAATTCATGCTTTTGTTCCCCATGCGACCTCCTCCCTCTGTTTATGTTAGAAACTCTGTGTTAGCAGGAAATTGAGATGAACTCCGAAACTTTCCAAGTCGCCAGAGTAATGCTATATACGGAGTGGACTTGAACAGACGCTTAATGGCATCCCTGGGATTTAAAAGCTGGCTTTCTCCAGCTAGTGAGATGCAGAACCTGGCAGCGATTATGTACAAAAATCACATGGGAGGGGGCATAAATATTGATGAGATTCCAAACTTTCCCGAGGTAGCTCCAATACGGTTGAGGTTGATAAATCAAACAAAGTGAATGCGAATACGGATTTAAGAAGTCAACCCCGCTGCTGATTATAGGCGACTAATTTCGCCATAGCTCCCAAGCCCTCTAACACGTCCCAACGCATGACTGTGACAGCAATGAGAACCACGTCTTCTTACCGGCGGGCATATTGGAGTTGGCTGAAAAGTGGCAGGGGCATGAGGGTCCCTTGATTGTTAGAGGGAATCCAGCCGGTTCACGTGTTCTGGAGTCGCGCTGCTCTTGCGATTTAGTCTTGCGATTTGGGAAGGCACAGACGGGTAAAGCACCCACAACACAGCCTGGTCTCCAGGCCCCAGGCAGAGCCTATGAAATATGAGCATGGTGGTCAAAGGAATCCTGAGTGGTGTTCTTCCCCCAATCGAGGGAGACATTAGCCGTCCTTCAGGAACCAGACTGGAATCCATGCTGGTGAATTTTTCATGCACAGGAATAATGAAATGCCCTCTGACCAAAGCAAGATATTTGAAACATCAGGCGAGCTGGTGAGAGCCAGGCTGTAGACGCCTGCATGAATGTTTTCTCTCAAGATAAAAAAAGGCCAGGACAGCTGCTGCTTATACCTAACACCCTTGCCCCTGGGAACCACCACAAAGCTGCTGAATGGCATGGGCCGTGTGGTTAGGTTTAGGACCGTCGGTGGCGGGTTTTTGTTTTCTAAAGTCGGCGGCGGGTTTTTGTTTTCTAAAGAAACGGACCTTTAAAAGAAATATATAAACAAGCTTTGTACCACTCCATGTCACAATTTCGCAATGTCTGTGAGTGTTCAAAAATATGTGGCTAAGAAAAAGAAAACTATCTCTCACTCAATGGCACTCACCCTTCTCACAACGGGCTTTTTGTCCGGAATGTTCGATTTCACGTTCTGCACAGAGCTAACCAGTCAGCCACATGATGTGGACATGTGTTTCCCAGGCAAGAGACCTTGGGAAGTTGGACTAGCCTTTGAAAGGAAGGTGTGCCCGCTGTTTTCAGAGGGTCCCTGCATTCTCCAATCACATGAGAAATGTCAAAGCACAGGGGATTTTAATTTAAAAATCCACTTGGTCCCATCATCAGGACTGCCACAAGAGTTATAATTTGGATAGTAATTAAGCCTTTAGGGAATGCATTTTGATGTCAGAAGTTATCAGGTCTGTGGTCAACATGGAACTGATGTGCCCAATAAAGCTTACACAGCCGGCCTGATGATACCTCCTGGGGGGGGGGTAGAGAATCAATCTTCTACCCTCTCAAAGGGAGCCCTGGTGGTGAAGCGGTTAAGCATTTGATTGCTGACCAAAGGGACGGCAGTTCAAACCCACCAGGGGAAGGGACATGGCAGTTGGCTTCCATCCAGATTTCTGCCTGGGAAACCCAACAGACATAACTCTGCTCCGTCCTACAACATCCCTCTGAGTTAAAACAGATTCCAAGACAGTGTGTTTTCTAATAGTCAAATTCTACCAATGTCTGTTCTGTGGGGTGAGACCTTGGCTCAGACCAAGACCAAGCATTTGGCCAATTCCTGATACGAAGGTAAAGGATCATTAAAAGAAATAACAGGGGTTCACAGAACTACAGCACTTTTCAAAAAGGATTTAAGACTGAGATGAATGCAATATTGGCATTCCGCATCCCATTATTCCTTCCCAACAGTAAAAGCTCCAAGATGGGAGGAAGACAATTTATTTAAATGGCTATATATGGATATATATTTCTGAGCACAAATAAAAGCCAACACAGTTTAAGTGAAACACACACACAGAGGCCCTAGCATTGCATCCTCAAACTAATTCTCCTGACACTTGGACCGGGGGTGGAGTCCCAGTCCAACTTTAAGCGAGGGCTTCTGGCTCAGGATAATGGCTGAAAGACACGGAACTGGTTAAACTCCTCATCTCCCCCCCCCCCACCCCACCCCCGGGCAATCTAGGGAAGCTGTATTCATCAGGCTGGTGGCATGAGCAGCTGTCTTTCCGTACTCCATTTCACTAACAGTAGGAGAGTTAGAAAGACAAGCAGAAAAGGCCGAAGTCTGTTCCCTGCCGCCTGTTTCCCACAGCTGGAGACGGGCACTTATCCGTCTAAATCCAGCATCTCAGGCTTAGAGACTCAAGTGGGCAGTGTTGGGTTGCACAGCTGTGCAGGCTGACCCTTGACAAGTCCCCATCGGTTTCCCCAGCCTAGGTCCAGAAAGCTTCCAAACACACTGTAATTATCCACCCAGTGTGACTCTCCCTGCTCACTATGACCGAATGGGACAAAAACAAACAAAACAAAAACAAACCAGCCCAGTAAACCGTCAAAGGCCCGATCCGAAGCAAAGAGCCACAGGAACCTGGTCCCACCGGACACAGCTTATTTTAAAAAGGCTGAGAGAGTCACAATCAAGCAATGTGCAGTGTTTGTATGCTCCCGATTGTTTTTAAAGGCCAACTGGGTTTGTTCCGGGCCAGCTCTGCCAGGGGCTTATCAAGCACGGTTCTAACATCAACAGGCTGGAGGGTGCGGGTGGGCTCACTTTGAGAAGACTGATGGAAAATGATAAAATTCTGAAAGGCTAACTGGCTTCAGGGGATGGATAACGGAAGAGACTGGGCCACACATTCCTGGCCCTCACGGCCGCCCGGGTGGCGACAGTGAGATGCCATTTGCTAGGCCCCACGGGACATGCCGTGGGACTCACTTACCAGGGCACTGGCTCCTGAAGAGGCAGGACTTTTAACGTCTTGCCCCTCCGGGCTTTGGGGACTCTCCTCTGACCCCCGGGTCACAAGGATTCGGAAGTGCTGCTGCCCCGCATTTTGATCTTGCTGGATCTTAAACATACAGCCGTGGCCTGGGGGCGTCCTCTCCCTGCAATTAGTCCTGAGGCTCTCAGGTCCCCAGCTGCTGCAGGGCAGCCGCTTGGAGGGGCTCTCCTCTTCAGTGGGGCTCACCGGCTCTGTTCGGGGCTGGGTGGGATACGAGGTGCTCCTCTCCAGCCGAATGCGGGGGTACCTCACCAACCGATCACCCTTTGTGCCAGTGAACCCAAAGTTATAGTCACCACTGGGACCCTGGAGGCCTGGTGGGGGCTGCTGCAACTGGAAGACGAAGCACCGCTTCCCAGAGCTCCCAGAAGCATCTGGAACGTGCTGCAGGGACCAGCGCCGTGGCTCGGAAGAGTCCCATCCGAAAGGCATCAGCCTGACGTGGCGCGTATCCACGCTGGATGCCCGGTGCTGGATCCTGACTCCGCTGATGTTCAGGCCCGAGGGGCTTTCACCGCCGACTCTGCCCGGGGTGGATGGGGTCTGGCTATCCTCCTCAGGCGTGGCCTCCACAGGCGTGGCACAGACTACTCGGCGGCGGCCACAGGGGCTGGTCCCGTTGGCTTGGTGTCCCAAGGCCCGGGGTACTCGGGGCGGAGAGCTCTCGGGGCTGTCCCTCTCCGAGGTGTCCTGGGAGCTGCTCAGGGACGAGGACCTTCGCATGGGGCCCGCGCCGTCCTCACAGAGGCCGGGGCACACACAGGGCAGCGCGTCGGCCAGGACATCGGGAGGCGCGCACTCGTCCGCCTGGCCCTCCCGAGCCTTGCGCTGTAGGGAGATCTGCACGGATGAGCTCCGGGTGGGGCGCGCCTCCAGGCTGTTGAGGAGCTGCGGGATGAACATGGACGTGCTCCGCTTGAGAGAGCCCACGCCGCCCGGCATGCCACCGCCGCCACCACCGCCATACTCGCTGCCACCATTTTGGGTGCACGGGTGTGGGCCGCTGCGCCGGGGCAGCGTGTGGAAGGCCATGCAGAAGTCGTCCTCTCGCTCCCGGTCCAGGATCTCCGATTCGGGGGCCGTGTTGCTCCGACTGGAGCCAAAATGAAACCGAAGCCGATGGGCCATGGCGCACAGGGGGGCCGGCAGGGAGAGGGGGGACGGCACCAGCGGCCCCGGCACTGCCAGAAGTCAAACCCCAAAGACATTAACTCCAAGAAAAAGTGTCCCATCTGCCAAACCGTTAGCACTGCAGCACCGGGAGCGACAGATAGCAGAAATAACCCAAGGGGCGAGCGGCATTCCAGGCATGATTGGCTAAGAGCGGCGCGCGCACGTCCGCGCAGGGACCGAGGGTAGGGCGGCCGGGGCCACATGACTGAGCGCTTCTACCTCCCGCCCCCATGCCAGCCCGCGGGCTTGGGCTCGGCCAGCTTCCCCCCTTCTGGCGCTCAGAGTAGCTTTCTTTGCCTTTCTTCTTCTTTTTTTTTTTAAACGGCACCTTCTCAGCTGCCGCTTTCCCATCAGCCAGAAGTGGCCCCAGCAGGGAGCTCTCACAGCTGACCAGAGCAGCAGAGACGACACCGGGCCTCACTGCTATAAATCGAAAGCCCATCGTCTGACCAGCACGCCGGCCAGTGCCGTCAGGCCGTCGCCCAGGCAGGCCAGGGGGCCATCCCTGCACCCACACAGCCTGGGGTCCAGCCTGCCTGGCCCCTGGCCCCACTACCCAGGGAATGGGGTTTGGGTGTCCTGCTAACACTTTCACAGCGTCGGGTATTATGATGAGCCTGTTATATATGACATCACCGTACGATCACGACGGAATGCAAACTCATAGAGCATGCTAAAAATACGATTACACACCCCACACAATGCGGGGCAGGTCCCTCTGCGCTGAACATCAGCTCCCCACTCCTGCCACTGTCGGACCTTTTCCATCTGGAAGACATGTGTTTAGGGCAGCAGATAGGAGGGGATTGGAAAAGATGGAAGTGAAAGAAAGATAAGGGAGTTTTCCCGGGAACTTTTTTTTTTAGAAGTCCTTGTGTATCACAAGGTGGTCGAGCATAGGTGTTGCCCCCAAGATAAGGAACCCAGCTGAGGAAAAAAAAAAATCCCTCCACAGATACAGGATGGGGGAGTGGGGTGGAGAGACAAACCAAGGCAACAAACAAAACACCCCATCGCCACTAACAAAATAATCACATTAGAAGGCAACCCTGAACCAAGTTGTGCATGTGATTTCTGTAGGGATGACATTTTTATCCACAGCCCCCTGCCCCCAGCAAACGCTGTCCGGAGTTGATGAGTCCAGTGAGAAGCCAGCAACCTTATCACAGCAAGCAGACCCTCGAGCCTGCCAGGGACCAGAGCAAACTTCCGAAACAAAGGGCAAAGCGCATACCCAGAAACCTGCCATGGGCTGGACGTAGGAAATCTGCTGCTGTGTGTGGTTCAGAAGCGGTTTCTTATCAGAGAGATTTATTTAGGGCAGCAGTTCTCAATCTGTGGGTCTTTACCCTACTCTGTGGGTCAAACAATCCTTTCACAGGGGTTGTCTGATTCATAACAGGTATAAAGTTACCGTTATGAAGCACCAATGAGAATAATGTTATGATTGGGGGGGGTGGTGGTCACCACACCATGATGAACAGTATTTAGAACCACTGATTTAGGGGGGAGGAAAAATGCAGGGGGTGGGGAAGTTCTAGGATTCGACTGTGACAAATGCATTTATGTCAAAGTGCTTGAAGCATGACTCTGTCAACAGCTCTGGAGTGGAGGGGGTGGGGTGGGGCAGTGAATTAATCCTCTGTTTATATGCACTGAAACCCTCTTTCTACAGGCCAGTGTGTCCAGTGCCCAGAATGACCAGCGAAGAGGGAAACGGAAGCTGGTTTGCTTAGTTGCTAAAACAACACGTTTCATTCCAGCCCAGTCACAAATGGTCCTAACTGGATTAAGGACCGACAGAGAAAAGCCCAGCACTCTGCTTTCACAGAGGCCAGACTACAGATGTCTCGGGGCAGTCAGTTGTGATCACGGAGAACACACAGTGTCATGTACACAGCATTTCTCAAGAGGTCTGCACACAAATGAAGTCAGGTCTGGGGCTCAGGGCAGGGCAATGTCCTCAACAACAGTCATCATTTAGGTAGCAGAAATAGGAAAATCTGAGTGTGTGTGTGTGTGTGTGTGTGTTTTACTGTGCCTTTTCATTAGGAAAAATAATCGAATCAATTATCATGAAAACACCTCACAATAAAAGAAAACACCTGACAAGGCACATCCTGCCTGATTGTCCCTCGTCTGGAAGGAGTGTTACTGTGCTCAAAGGGGAAGAGTCTGTGGGTGCCTTTGGGGACATTTGTTGCAACACTGGCTGCTATCAAATTTACACAGTCTTCTTCGGGGTGAGAGAGGTATGCAACGCTCTACCGTTTCCTATGCAAAAGGTGACTGCTTTTCATCTTGGGATAGTTAATAAGTAGCGCCCAAGGAACAAAATGCCGAACTCATGCGAAGTCACTGGGAACCCACATACTTTCACAGCCAAGGTGTCAGAAAAGCAAGCTGTAACTTGCTGACTTTCCAACTTGGAGAAGAATGCAAAGCCTACCCAGTGGAGCAGACGACCAAGTTCTGGAGTAAACCGAAATATTCGAGTTATTCAAAACTGAGACGTCCCCGCTGGCATCTGCAGGGGTGTTGATAAGAAACATCCCCTAAACCAAACAGCTAAACTACGTTTCTGGAGAGGTAAATTTGAGTAATAACAGATTGAACATAGTTATGTCACTTTGGAGATTAATTTAAAGGCTCGGGAGTAACAGTATCGTGTTCCTTTTCCGTAATAAAAACACACAGCTCATAGGTACTGAAGGTAATAAGACATTCCACTGGAAAATGAAATGCCCTTGGCCAGATTCACTTCTGAAACCACATTTTAAAAAGAAGAGGTCAGTCAGTTTAATTATGTGTGTTTACATACCAACGTTAAAAAAAAAACAAACACAGCTACAAAATCACTTAAACCAGTGGTTCTCAATCTTCCTAATGCTGCAACTCTTTCATCGAGTTCCTCATGCTGTGGGGATCCCCCAGCCATAAAATTATTTTCACTGCTACTTCATCACTGTCATTTGACTACTGTTATGAATTGGAAAATCTCTGTGAAAGGGTCGCTCGATCCCCAAAGGGGTGGAGGCCCACAAGTTGAGAATCACTGCCTTAAACCATTCAAGTCTCAAAACGTGTGGGGCTGAACGTGACCTAGCCTCCCAATTAAGTCTCTATCCAGTGCTCTTCCTTCTATTGATGGCACTGTGCAGCCTTTAGGGACGCAGAATGTGCTCCTTTTCAATGTTTAGAGTTTGGGGAACAAAACAGAAGTCTGAAGGGGCAAGATGAAGTCCCGAGTGACTCTTGGACAGTGAGCAGGAGCAAGATCGTGATGGGAAAAAACGACTCTTGGGGCACCTTTCCTGACCTTGCTCACACTGATGGTGCTTTCAAGTTTCTGAACACTTCGTAAGACATCCCTGTGAGCTGTGTCCTTTCAAGAAAAATCAGCCCTTGACAGGGGAGGTGGAGGGAACGGAGGACAGAGAACTGGCCTCTGTGCCTTGATTGGACGGGGGTCCTCGGATCCCTCTGGAAGTCACTGAAGACAGCCTTCCACTGACTACAGACACGTGTGTACCTGTCTCGTGAGGAAGATACCGGTGTGTCTATGAACTGAAGCACAGTAAGCAACAAAACCTGAGCTGCCCCGCTGGAGTCAGATGGGTGGTTAGCTGACAGCAGTCCTCTAACTCTGGCGTATCTCGAGTTCTTTAGTGGCGCTTTCTAAGACTACCCCCCTCCTCCCTTGAGGAACAACTACTTTTAAAAACACAGCTTGATTCTACCTGCTAAATAGAGATTCACTTTTTTGCTGTCTACTGTTAATTAGATTCCTGTTTCCCCAGAGAACTGCTGTGGGTCTGGGTACAGTCTTGCAGCCTGGCTTCCATTCTCAAACCTGCAAGGTGTGTTTACAAGTTCCGATGGCCTCTTGACAGATCAGCCTACTGCTCTGCATTCCCACCAGCAGAGCGCAACCATCGCTGGTGATCTCTATTAATGCCCACCGAGACACACACACACAGGCTCTGTCCCAACAACACACACAAATAGTTGTTAGAATGATGAACTTTAAGCTCACAGGGGGACATAAAGGCAGATCCCCCTTGGGCAGATACTATCAGAAGTAAACAAGAGTTTTAAAGAGGTGCTACAAAATCAATTTTTTTTGAGACTAGCTTAAAATTTTCTAAAAAACCACACAAACAAAAAACTTGAGTCTACTTACCAATCTGTTTTCATCAAATACTTCAAAAAGGAGCCTGTGATTAGATGGATTTACCTACAAAGGAAAGACAATATTTCAAATGAACAGAAGTCATTCAAAGGAGGGAACAAGGGGCAGGAAAACAGAACAGTGTTTTCTGATGCAGCCAACTCCGTTGTCCAGTGTAAACATGTTATCGACCCTTCTGGAAGTCCCACCTCTGGGAACACTAACTATTCATGTCTATATGCTTCTACCCTAGGCAAGCACACCAGGAGGAAAGGCGCGTAGCTGCATTTTCTGACACAAGTTCCTGAATCTTCTCTGAAAGCAGGCACCCCAGAGCTACAAAACAAAGCCACCTCTTTGCAGAAGCCCACTACTTGTGGGTACCAGGGAAGCCCACCCCATGTGCCAACAGAGAATTGCCCCAGCGAGTGCTCCAGACTATCGCCTTCTTTAGATTGTAATCTTTAGAGAAGTTGACAGCAAGGTCTTTGTTCCATAGAGTGCTGGGGTGGGTTTGAACTGCCAAACTCTTGGGTGGCAACCTAATGCTTATCCATTAGGCCACCAGGGCTTCCCTCACTAAGGTGTACACCTCAGGAAATCCCTGAGACCTAGTAACACCAAGGAGAATGCAATAGAAGCAAAAGCAACTTACTGTGCTCTTCTGAGGCACAGTTACCTTGCTAAAGATTAAAATCCCATTGTGTTCTGTATTCCTGAAAGCAGTCCTATGCTGGATCTGAACAGCCTGGCGGGTTGAATGAACTAGGGGTTCAAAGACAGGACAAATCGGGACCTGGACCAGCTGTGGGCTCCTTGTCCTTAGTGAACCCCCACATTGGCACAATAGGAAGACAGAGAAATAACAGCGGACCCACCTCAAGCCTGAGACCACAGTCAGCACAACTGGGCTTTCCCAGGCTTTTGCCTAACTCAGCAAAATGAACTGTATTGCCCTGGAGACTGGAGGGCTGCTGAAGACTTACCGACCAGGAATGAGACGTGATGCTGTGGGGAGGGTGCTTTCATGTCAGCCTAGGTAAATCCCACGGAGCCCTGGTGGTACCGTGGGTTAAGTGTTGAAGTGCTACATACCGGGTGAGTGGTTAGAAAAACAAAGCGAACCGAAAGCCACCAGTTCTTCTGCAGGAGAACACGAGGCTATCTGCTCTCATAAGATGGTCCTGTCTATAAAAACTTTACGGGGAAGGGAGGTGGGATGACCGTGAGTTGGCACGGGTAGCAGTTGGTAACTGTATATACTCAAGTATAAGCCGGGTTTTTCAGCACATTTTTAAAATGCCGTTTTGGGGGGACAATTAGGTGCCTCGGCCGATATGCGGGTCGGCTTATACTTGAGTATATAAGGTAAGTTTTCCGAGGGGGTCCCCAGGGAAGCAAATCCAGAGGTGGGAGTCTCCCTTAAAAGAAAGGCCGAGCGGTTTTCTTTTTAAAGCCATGAACCACTGAAAACCCGAAGGAGTACAGTGCAGCTTCAATGTACACGAGGCCGTTAGGATTCGGGGTCACGTGGTGAATCTTCGAAATGAACTTCTCTCATGCATGTGGAATACACTGGGGGAACCAGAGAGGAGGACTTCTCGGGTAGCTTTCCTTGGGCCACAGTTCTTGTACAGGGGCGAGTCAGAGATGTGGCCCAGGTCCCCCCAGGAATCCGGGTCTAGGGACCAGGTTCAAGGTGGACAACAGGACAAAGTCACATTGGATGGCCACAGCACAGTGAGCACGACTTGTGCCTACAGGCCACCCGTCTGCCCTGAGCCTCCAGGTACAGTAAGCAGATGGACAGAGTGCTTAGGGTCTGGCCATCGCCCCTGCTGACCAATGTGCCTTGGGGTCATAGCAGGATCTGGCCCAGAGATCTGGCACTCACTAAAAGTTTGTGGAATGGAAAAAAAAAATTAAAGCACCTTGAAAAAGAGCCAGCCAAAAAAGAACTAGTAGTATGTTGCAAACAAGATTAGTTGAACACTATTTTTATTTGGGGGAGGATAGGCTAAAATGTACTTAAATTCTGGACAAAGTGTTGAACCGAAAGATGTCTTGAGCACTTTGGAAACCCATAGATGGAAAGGGGCATGTGAGAGTAAGCTCAGGGCCAGTAACAGCTGTCTGGCCCCCTTAGCTTCTCAGACCCTTATAGAGTACTTTAAAATGTATAGAATAGAGGCTGTCCATGGTCACCCCACGGGCTGACACTTCAGGGCCCCATTACAGCTCTGGACAGAAGAGAAAGCAGATGTTGTGTATAGCAACCCAAGCTTGGAGGACATAAAATCCTCTTCTGATGGAAATAAAATGGGACCAACTATTAATGGCAGCATTGGTCCTTCCTTTCTTCAGTTACATAACTGTCAGCAGATAAATGTCACCAGCATTTTTAGTACATGCACATACACCCATATCTCAACCACCATAAAAGTTCCCTAAGCAGAAATCTCATAGTGAGTTTATAGAGTTCCACTATTTCTATAAACGGCGGGTCTGAACAGAGGAAATGCAGAAGCAATAGGAAGCGTTACCTAACCCAGTGACTTTTACACTGGGACACAATGCTACACTTACCCATTGACACTTAAACTAAATATGTCAATGGCGAAAGTTGGTTTGCCAATCGAATCCTAATGAGTGCTTTTAATGCATCTTTTTTTTAAATCACGCAGCCTGTAAGTTTTACTAACTATTTACTAAATATCTATTTACTAACTATTTACTAAATATCTAAAAATATCTAGAATCCAAGTCTTCTGGAAAAACATCCATACCATATCTCCTGGGGGGTGGGGGTGGGGGAAGCAGGCTGCTATTGCATCTAAATTTAAAAAGAAAAGTTTGAGCTGCGAAGATTAACATTGCAGTTTGGAGACACTGTTGTTCTGTTTACTTCCTGAAATATCCCCAGGTGAAATGAATCCAGAGTCTGTAGCCAGGGTCCCTGTGAGTGGGACCCGGACTGCATAGCAATAGGCTTTTGGTCCTAGAGTATGGAGCCCTCGTGGCGCTGGGGTTCAGTGGTCCGCTGCAAATTGAAAGGTGGGCAGTTCAAACCCACCACCTGCTCTGAGAGAGATCTTCCTGCCTGTCTACTTCCTTAAAGATTGGCACCCTGAGACATCTGCTGAGAGAGTCCTGCTCCGTGGTAGAGTCGCAGCCATGACTGAGAGCCCACTCAGTGACGAGGGGTACGGGCTTCAAAACCACGCCCACAGCAGTCAAAATCGACTCCCACGCTCAGTGACCACACAGGACAGAAGGGGACTGCCTCTGAGGGCTTCTGAGTTGGAAGTCTTTACAGGAACAGCAAACCTCATCTGTGTCCCTCCACAGGGCTGGTGGTTTCAAGCTGCAGACCAATGAGGACCCACAATACCACCAGGACTCCTTAGTTGACTCACCGGTGTTTCAAAACATGGGACATCCTGAGATGGTGCCTGACCATTGCTCCTACAGTAAGACTTTCTCTGTGCAAAACTAGCGACAGCTTTCCTTCCACGCACGTCTCTCATAGAACAGCAAACTCATTATCAGCAACAAAGAGCGGAAAATAAAAGACTTACTCGAAAGTAAAATTCTTCATTCCACTTGGGGTTCAGCGTCTGGAAGAGGAAAGATCTTGCGGTTACCGCTGACAGCTTTACAGCGTTCACGGCTACTTGGGCAACGAGAGGTCTCCATCCTCGTGTCTGCCCACACCTTCTTGATAAAACAAAGAGCGAGTTCCAAAATGACCCTTAGAGAAACCCTTAGCCAGTTATCTGGGACTGTTCTATAAACAAAAAACGAGAAGGGGTGGGGGCACCACTCACATCCATACACAAGATTCACAGATAGATGTGAGGCTATGAGCTGCCTGGATCACCAGATGGAAAGTGTTTGGAGCCACCTGAGGCAACCTGTAAAAGACCCTTCCTGAGATAAGCAGTGGGACGGGTGCTCTGTCGAAAAGGAAATCAACTTTGTATACCTCCCCTTGCTTGCTAGGGCAGGACGGGGGCATTCATTGTTCTGATCAACCCTGAACCTGAAGACCGTTTCATGCGGAACCAATCCTATGGGCGGATTTCATCCAAACCATAAAAAGAAAAAGTCCACAATAAAGCCCAAAAGGAATCCTTTCCACTGCCCAATATTACCTTTTTTTTTTTAAAAAAAAAAATGCTATTTTTAAATCAACATATCCTTCAGCCCTGTCTGTATAAATACATTCATGCCTACCCACATCATTCTATTTCATGATCCATCTCCCCAAACACTGGCAGGGTACTTTGTCCTCGGTGTGGACAAAGGAGAGTTGGCCCACCCCTCTTCACAATTCAGATGGAGCATCTGCTAGGGAGTGAGGCAGACATGCCGTGTGTGTGTGTGTGTGTGTGTGTGTGTGTGTGTGTACGTACGTACGTGAACTTGCTTGTGCAAAATGCTCAGAAATAAGCACCTCTCTTAAAAACCAGTCATGAATGAGAAAACGGCTAATGCTGTGACTATGACTGAAACCCCCCACATCTCAGAGCAGCAACCGGTCTTTTGTAGCCAGAACGATCCTTACCTTTAACAGCCTATCTCTTTCAACACAGCAGTTTCAGAGGATGAGGGCACAGGATGCTGACTAAGAAATTAACACAAAGCCCCATTGGAAATGGAAACACAGACCCTGGACAAGGATGAACTGGCACTGAAAAACCAGCCCGATCTCCACCCACACGTCAACACCGAATGGAAGCCCTAAATAACAAACGAGGTTACAGACATGCAGATGACGGGAGGGGGAGGGGGGATGGCGAAGGGTGGGTGGGAGGGGGCAAGAGGAGCCAGGGGGCCCGGGAGTGACCAAGCTACAGGGTGGAACGGTGCACTGCCCTGAGCACGGCTTCACAGACATGCAGGAAGACAAAGGTGGGCGTATGGCAGGCCGGCGGGAGAAAAGAGAGGCAGCGTGAGACCACATAACACATGCAGAATCCATCCCCGGCCATCAGGAGATGAGAATGAAAACCGGTGAGACAGTCAAGCACAGCACACAAATCATACTAACCAGGAGGCTGGCAGGCAGGCGGGCAGGCGGCTGCTGGTGGCAGAACTGCCCCAGCTACGGAGACACAATCTCGGGTGTGGAATGAGGAGGAGGAGGAGGAGGAGGAGGAGGAGGAGGAGGAGGAGCAGGAGCAGGAGGAGGCAGCGGCGGCAGCAGAGGTGGAGGAACTAGCTCTCCCTTTGGGAGACAATACACCACAATCGCCAAAATCTCCAGCTGCGTTTTTCTGTTCCGGTCCAGTGGCGGCGGGGACCCCAGACTTCCCTTCCCCGTGAGGCTGGTAGCCAGCCCTGCTGATCACGGAGCAGAAGACAGCACCGAGCCAGGAACAATGGCTCCGTCCTTCACAGAAACCCTCCCCACTGCTCAGAACACCAGCGCCTGTTTTCAAAACAGATTTCAAATGCCATTCCCCGGGCACTGCCGCGCTCAAAATGACCTGATCTTAGATCTTAGGCAGGAGAGCAGGCACGTTTTTTAAAGGAACCGTGCCCTTCAGTAAATGCTTACCAGACTGTTGGGTTACCGCCACCACTACCACCACCACCACCACCACCTCCACCTCCACCTCCACCTCCACCTCCACCTCCACCTCCACCTCCATCTCTACCTCCACCTCCATCTCTACCTCCACCACCACTGCCAAAATATAAGGACAAAGAAAAAAGTCATAAAGGTTTTTAAAAAGCCACTTCCATAGAAAGCATGCATCCTCTATGAAGACTCAACTATGGGGTTGATATTTTATTTATACACACACACACACACACACACAGGTGACAGGGGATGAACACAGAACTATTGAAACTCATCTAGAACGCAACCAGGTCCCTCAAAATCGCAAAACAAAACAAAATCTCATGTACATGAATGTGTAACTTTGTTGTTAACATGGCATGGCAAGTGAGTGCCCTCTGGGGATATCTAGCCTTTCCTTTTGTGCCTCTAATTCTCCCCACCACTCTGCTTCATTGAAAATCAATCATCTATTTTTATATAAAAGAGCAGGCCAACAAGAGAAATCCTTGCTTTCTAAGTGAAAAATAAAATACTACTTGTAATGAGACTTATTTTGAGAATACCATTTTTACAATCGTTTTACTGAAACCCAGGATTGACATGAAGAATGTGGTGGATTTAACAGGAAGAAGTTGGTTTAAAAATGTGCTGAGAACTCTTCATTGTCCCCACCCCCACCCCAAGGCATTGAAATCTTACACTAAAAATGCCCAGAGTCAAAATACATGGACAGAACAGTTGGGTTCAATGCATTGTGACTTACATTGATGACAGTTAAGGCTGGACACCTACCTTTTTAATCGTTTTGGTCTGCACCAAGGCAAGTTCTCTATTCTCATCCGCCACGTACAATGAAAGTTTCACATAGGGATCACTGTAAGGGAAAATGTCAGACTTAATAGCTTCATACTTTTTATTAAAAAAGACAACAAAAACTTCATAAATAAAAATAATGCCAAACTGAGAATGATAATGCAAATACCATTCTAAGGGCTCCAGTGTGTCTCAATTGCACCATGGAGCGAACACAACCCTCAGCAGGCCTCGTAGACGATGGACTCAGAAAAAAATGTTGTAACCAGTACTCCCAAAAGAGGCAAAAATGAAGGAATCTGCATTCTAACTTAAATGAACGGCCTGAAAGGACTCTCCACAGTTAACGCCACAGGAATCTGTCAATGTTTCCTTTTGAGTCTGAACACAGATTCTGAAAAGACTACAGTTACTGAAAGGTGTGCAGCATTTGTTCAGATGAACTGGAAAATGTCGTGTGAAGTGCTATTTTGCCATTTGACTCCCACCATGAAGGCCTAACAAATAATGATGACAAATTATAATGAATCTGTTGTCTTTCGCCATCACCAATACCTGCAGTCATGGAGACAACAAAACAAAAAGGGAGGCTCTGCCCACCCACGTTCAAGACTTGAGTGAACCCCAGCCGACACAAATTTCCTGACTACAAGTCCTAGAGTTCCTTGCACAGAGCACACTTCTTTCAATAACTGTTTCCTTGGGAAACTAAAACCTTGGGACCGAAGGGAATTAGGAACAATTACTTAATGGAGACTATGTGCAATGACTTGAAATCCACTTACACCTAGAAATGGCTAGCACTCAAGAAAGCTCAAGAGTAGTCAGACTGCTACAATGATCAGAATCAGGGTCCTGGAGACTGTCTTTCTTTTCACACATGATAGCTACTGAAAGGGGTCATGGGTTGGGATCTCATTATCTATAAGCCAGATGAAATGTCTGCCCATCATCCTTTAACTTGATGCCGAAGTGAGGATGTGCCTTGTGGCTTCTATCAGGACTTCACTCTGGTTTATTCTGTAATCTTCTAGACTATTTCCAAAGATCAGAAGGTTTTTATAGACACCTCAGACAATGAAAATCATGAAATCCTGAAAGGGAAGAGAAAGCCGTGACGAAAACCACAAGTATCCCGAAAGAGATTAAGCCAATGAAAAACATTTTCATATGTATATGAATTATGTATGTAGTGTACTGTCCACAAAACTCACCTCAATAAAGCTGTAAAACTTCCCCTTAAATACACAAGGGAAAAAGGGAACAACAATTCTGCTTGGCTATAGTCCACCATGAGTAAATATTTCTTCAAGTATTTTCAACCGTCTCAATTTAGATGACATTAATCCAGGGGTGCTCAAACTTTTTAAACAGAGGGCCAGCTCACTGTCCCTCAGACCACTGGAGGGCCGGACTATAGTTTAAAAACAACAAAACTATGAACAAATTCACTGTGGGCCCGGGCTGAGTCAGCTGCTGAGCAGGACAGCAGCGGCAGCAGCAAAACACCTGGAGGGCTGGACAAATGTTCTTGGTGGGCTGCATGTGGCCCACGGGCTGTAGTGTGAGGACCCCTGCGTTACTCAGTCTTGCTATCCGTAAGGAGTAAACCTTCACTATACTTAAAGAACATTGACTTAAGACACAGCTAGTTCCCCTTATCTCCACCCTTCTAGTCTCAAAGGACAGATGGGACAGGAGCGGATATGGGGGGGGGGGGTGTAGAAGGAGGGTTGTTTAGGACTACAGATCTCTTTCTCATCGGAGCAGGTGATTTGGGGAATGAAATGAGGAGTCTGGGCATTCTATGCCCAGAAAGTAATACAATCTCGGTAACTCTGAGGCAGCTCTGCCCTGTCCTATACAGTTCCTATGAAGTGGTGTCAACTTGATTGCAGTCAGAGATTGCTTGTCCAGGTCAGCCGGTCCCAAAGCTTTGTGAGTTCTGAATTCCATGGGGAATCAGGGTGATGAACCCCACACCACAGTCTAATTCCAGAGGACTAGGGCGGCACCCCAGAATGCACATTTCTAACCAGGTCCCAGGTGATGCTGATGACCTGCACACGAAGCCAGCCTGGAAACCACAGTTCTAGATGGTATCTGAAGAGAGGACGTTTTAGCTACTGAAACAAATGGAATATTCTATTTCTAGCCATACCAAGCTACTGCTAAAAAAAGCTCAAGGTCTGATTTCTCTATCTGAAGAGCAGTCCCCCAGGTCCTCTGGAGACAGGTGCACCCACCCCCCACTTCCCACCCCCCGTGTTGCAGAGAACTCTGTGAGTTCCACTGTGTTGCTTCTGGTATGTCCTTCAAGTATCATGAGTGATGGCGATTATGTAACTGCAATAAAGAGCTAAGTAGTCACTTGAATAAAAATGTCTCTGCTCTTGTACTGGTCATTCATTTACCCAAGTAGTTAACCATCCATGATGATAAGGGAGGGGCTCCCACACCTGGGATGGGGAGGCGGGTGTGTGTTCACCTGGGCCAGTCCCAAGGTATGTATGTACAGAAGAAATAGACAAAAACTTCCTGGAAAGAAATCCAGTCCAAAGAGGGGACAGAAGATCATGGTGCAGGGTGCAGGGTTGACTCGTAGCAGGGTGTCAGCACAAAGTGGGTGGTGGGTGTTCCAGTCAGGCAACAGGCAGTAGGGCGTCACTCTGAAGGAAAGGGAAGCATGGGGAGGGAGTCCAGGTGGGCCTGGAACTCTTCTCACCCAGGGAATATGGGTGCTGTTTCAAACCAACATCTACTGATGACTCACATACCAGGGGCTCTGCTAGGGGTCATGTGGTAGTTTTATAGCTGTCAATTTATAGACTAAGTATGTAGGGTTAGAGTCTAGCCTGTCAATCAGGTCATAGCCAATGAGCTTCTGTGTGGGCATAGCCTTCCCTTAAGGATTCTAGGAATTCTAGTATTTCTTCCTTGGAGGTGGGAGACTCTCTACCCACATCCTGGGAGACAAAGAAGCTGACAAGACACATGGACCCACCCTGATGCAGCCCTGGGTGCTGGAGAAGCCATGCAGAGACCCCTGTCAGTGCGCAGATGTTTCCAATGCCACTGGATTCAAAGATTTTTCTACCCACTGGCCTGTGGTCTTCTACATTCGGTGTCATTGCATGTGTTCCGTGAGTCTGACAAGGACTTTATAGATTGGTATCAGACATATGGGCTAATATTGGACTTATACACTTGATCAGAACTGGGCTAGGGTGTTTTCCAATGCCCAATTGCTCTTGTATATAATTCTGTCTCATACACATATGCGTGTCCATGAATTTGTTTCCCTCATCCTTCCAGACTAACACAGACTGACACAACTGCACCGGGGGACAGAATGGGTGCACATTTAGAGAAGACTTTTAAACAGAAGTCGTGAGTGGACATGCGTGAGTGGGAGAAAGGCATTTTCCCATCAGTTGGCTGAATGTTGGCGCTTAGCTGAAGCAGGGGATGGAGCAATGTGCCTCTGAAAAGAAGATGCCACAACACACCAGGCAACAAAAGCCAAGGTCACCTCTACTGTCACCACGGTTAATGTAGTCCGTTCCACGACAAGACACTGGGCCAGAAAGCCAAGGCCACGCCCACCACGTGCACCTCCATTTTACTGTTATTCCTCCATGTATCCCTCACGATGTAGTCCATCCACTTAGTGCCAGATACTGCTGGCAGCCTCTCACTGATCCCCCACACCTGATAAGGCTGACCCCCCCCCCCCC
>PVJH01035592.1:7417-19542 GCA_004026705.1 Nesogale talazaci
CAAAGCAGGAGGGAGAGGAGCAATTAATTAGAAAGGCAAAGTGCGGATGGGAGTGAGGGGGTGCGAGGGTTTATCAGTGACACTGCCTGGAGTAGGGAATGGATACTTCCAACGCCACAGAAGGGGGCCCTGTACGTGGGCTGGGGAGGGACCCTCCGCCCACCCTGTCAGAGGTCCCCACACCCCCTACCCTCTCCATCCTGGGGGGGGGGCACTGTGTCCTGCTGAGATCCCCCTGGAAGTGAAGGGGCACCCCTCTGTCCACCCATGGCTGTCAGTCAAGTCAGTCTCCCTCCCTCATTTTCTCAAAGAATCAGGTCTCGGCTCCTTTGGGGTGGGGACCCCTGCCAGTGAAGCACGACAGGGAGTGGGGCCCTGGCCTCAGATCCTGGCTGCCCTTTGCCCTTTGGAGCCTTGCTAAAAAAAGGCCTCGATGAATAATGCACCAGGGAAGCATTCAGTCAGAAAAACCTTTTAAGATAAAGTGACCAGATTTTAACATTGGTAAAGCTGGACACCATTGATGGGGGGGGTGGGAGGGGGTGTAGAGAGGGTATGTCCCCTTCCCTTGCTCCCACTGTTCCCTAGCTTGTCATGCGTTCTTTCCGAATATCAATGCAGGAGAAATTATTTGGAATCAGGACTGTCCCGTCAAGAGCGGGACATGTGGTCACTTTAAGATGACTTTAAGAAGTGCTCTACGGTCCTGCAAACCGAGTCAGAGGCATCCCCACCTGGCCTGGGGGCCCACAGGCTTCTGGGAGCAAGTGGCCCTCCTGACACACCACCCACAAACACGCATTAGGTGCGTGTGCAGAGACACAACAAACACTGACTTTGTCCCCTCTCTCCCCTCTTGGCTTGCTCAGCCTGCTTCAGTAGCCAGCATCCAGGGCTAGAAGCTTCTAGACCAGGAAAAGCAAAAAGCGCCAAACAAGCCAAGTCCTCTGCAGTGGGGCCAACTCTGACTTACAGGGCCCTGGGCAGGACAGAGAAGAACTGTCGCTGCGGTCCCTTCAAGAGGGAAGTCTATGAAAATAGATGGCCACATCATTCCCCTGCGGAGATGGCTGTGGGACAGTGCTTTAACCTCGGCCCCACACACCCCGTCTCCAGCAATGGGGACGGTTGGATATAAATTAAATGTCTCCAATTGGGCTGAAGGACGGTCACGGGCAGGGGTCTCCAGCGCTGCAGAGGTGAAGCAGGCATCTTGGGAGGCCCTGGTCCCTGATGAAGGGACTAATGGTTTAGTCATTTGTTGCATTCCCAAACTTATTAATAGCAGCTCCACTTTAAGGATGTGAATATGCTAGTCCATAACTGTTCTATTTATGAGTGGCCACAAAGAGAATAAAATCTCCCAATTAATTTTTTCTGAGCCTCCCCCTTTATGTCCTATTTTCTTCATCATGTTTTGGAGGCTTAGCACATAGGACTCCAGACGTAATTAAACCAGATTTCCCTTGTGTCCCTGAACATTGTAGGGCTTTTTTTCCCCAACTTTCTTTTTTTTCCTCAATAATTTTATTGGTGGCGCTTACAGCTCTTATAACATTCAGTACATCCTTTGTATCAAGCACATTTGTATACATGTTGTCATCTTCATTTCCAAATATTTTCTACTTGAGTCCTGGGTATAAGCTCCTCTTTGCTCCCTCTTTTTTTTTTAAACCATTCCAGGCTGAGCCCTGGTGGCATAGTGGTTGTGTGTGGGACTGCAGCCCACTGGGATGGAGGTTCAATTCCAGCTACACAGGAGCAGAGGCTGGGCCTCCTATTCCCACCACCTGAGGGCAGTGATGCCTAAAAAACTTAAAAACAAACAAACAAACAAAAGTCATTCCATTGGGGGCCCACACAACTCCCATCACGATCAACACACACGTCGATTGTATGCAGGCCACGTTTGCACACTTGTTGACATCATCACCCCCCCAAACATCCTCCCTCCACTTAGGCTCCCAGTACCAGCTCCCCATATTTCCCCTTCCTCCCCACTCCCCCTCCCCCATGAACCCTTAATAATTTACCCATTACTTTCTCATATCGTACTCAGTCCACTGTGTCCCTTCACCCACTTCCCTGCTGTCCGTCTTCCAGAGAGATGATATGTAGATCCCTGCAATTGGTTACCCCCTGCCACTCCCCCTCATTGTAGGGAGTGCCCTACAAATGCCCTCCCGGTCATTGTAGGGTTTTTTACCACTTTTCTATACTTTCTCCTGACTAACTTCTTCCACTATCTCCATATTGACTTCAGGGCCAGTGAGTAACTATAACTTCGGCCGGCCGTTGTGGATGGCTCATGACAGAACCATCAGCTCTTGATTCTAAAAGCCCTGAAAAGTACTTCCCCCTCCACAATGAATTCCCTGGAGTGACTTTCCTGCCTGCTCACCACTGTATAATTCCCGAATACTCCACGATCTCTGGGCAGTCTCGTTCCTCTCGTGGACTTGGCCAAGGGGTTTTATTCCACAGGTAGGTATGTGAGGGAGTAAAAGTAATTGGCCTAGGTGATCTCCCTTTTTTTATCGCCCAGAAGATTTCACATTTTATGACAGCTTTCAGCTTCCCGTCATAATCTTCATCAATCACTCCAGCGACAATTTGAACACCTTGCATTTCCCTCGATTTCCCTAATAGAAGCTCTGTAGTTGCTCCAGGGAGAGGCCCCAACACTCTGCTTTTCACAAACCACTGGGGGTGCTCTGGAACCTTCTTTGGGGTACTTAAGTTCACAGAGGGGAGGACATAGGCCCTGTTCCAGACAGCCAGGTCATATCCTTCTCTTGGCTTCCAGGCTGGGTGACGGCTCTTGCCAGGACTTTCTGAAAATCGCCAATCCTCCCCCCACAGAATATTTTTCCTTTGGTTTCTGAATCTTTTTCTACCATTCTCTTTTCTAGTCTTGAAAGCATAGGTGCTTTGTGGCTTTGATGAGCCCCTCAGGACCAGGAGTGAGAGTGGAGATACCGGAGGGGTGGAGGGAAGATGGGGTAGAGAGGGGATCAATGGCAAGGATCGACATAGAACCCCCTCTCTGGAGAACAGGTAACCCCTGTGAAAGGGCCCTTGGACTCCCAAAGGGGTCGCGACCCACCAGTTGAAAACCACTGACCTTGATGGAAGATACATCAAAAAGCAATTGCTTCATGATTTTTTTTTGGGGGGGGGGCATCACTGCTCTCTGGTGGTGGGAGTAGGAGGCCCAGCTCCACTGCTGGAATTGAACCTCCGTCCCAGTGGGCCGCGCTCCCGTGCACAACCACTACGCCACCGGAGCTCAGCCCTGCTTTATGATATTATAGGTTTACTTAATCAAGCATCCTGCAGTTTTGTAGTTGTGATAGGTAGGCTTATTGTGCCAACATGGCCAAAGAAGATAGGTAGGTTTGTTATGACAACATGGCCAATGAACATGTGAGAGTGATTGAAGGGCAGAGATGTAAATGGCTCAGAGAGCCCCGCCTTGGTCTCTTGGTCTTGGATCTTTGGACCAGCCGGCTGCCTTGTTCGTCCTGTGCCTCAATCTGCAAGCGACACTACCTGTAGGACACCTAATCCGTGGACTTATCTCACTGTGAGTTGAGGTTCCTTCAAACCCTGCTTCGCCACACTCCTGGAATAGACATCTCTTGAGCTGGGAACTGTCGGACTCTGTCATCAGGCTGACTGTGGGTGACCTGCCTTGCTGCTTGATGCTTGTGGCCGGATAGCCTGAAATGCTCTACAGAGGACTGCTCAGCGGTCCTCAAGACTCGAAGAACTGTCTCATGCACGTGAGTTGCACGCAGCCATTTGTACTGCTTTATAGATTAGTTAGCCATTAATTTCTTATGTTCGATATCTTTCTATCTATAAATAGAATTATTAGTGTCCTGGTCTTGTTTCTCTAGAGAACCCTAACACAATATGAGAACAAAGGGTTCGTGTTTATACAACTCTGCTCATTCCTTATTTGCTACAGAAAGGCAGTCGAGTGGAGAGGTCAGACCAGAGGATCATCTAGACCAGTTAGTATCAGAGAAGCTGATGGCAGGAATTCTGACAGCTGAGATACCCAAGGAGGACGGAGAAATCTGCTACAAACGGTCTGCGAGCTAGCTCTCAGAGCAGTAGAGAAGCTGATCGTGGAGAGGCCGAACAAATCATTTTATTGGGGGCTTGGACAATGCTTATTACAATGATACTGCCGTCATCATTCTCAAAACACTTGCTCTCACTTTCAGGCCTTCACATCAGAGCTTCATCTTTTCCCTTCCCTCCCCGCTCCCGTCTAGAATTTGTGACTATTTTAAAATACAAAACTTAAAATTCAGTTCTTTTAAGGATACTAACCACATTTCATGTATTAGCTGTCATGTATGTGCACCCATCCTTACCAAAATCGGTACCAAACCTAATGATCCAGGCCTTCTGTTTGTTTTGCTATGACTGTAGAATGAGAACACAAGCGTCGTGAGAGAGATGTACATCTAGGTATAGGAAAATATAGTGAGGGCTCATCATTTAAATCAGTGGTTCTCAACCTTTCTAATGCTGCCACCCTTCATTTAATACAGTTCTGTAGGGGAAACCAGCCCCTGACATTATCACAGGTTCATCATTTAAATCAGTGGTTCTCAACCTTTCTAATGCTGCCACCCTTCATTTAATACAGTTCTGTAGGGGAAACCAGCCCCTGACATTATCACAGGTTCAGTAAGTGCCACTGTATAATTAAGATATATAAAGGTAGGCTGACTGGTGGAGCCCCAGTGGCATAGTGGTTGTGCGCGGGACTGCAGCCTATTGGGTTGGAGGTTCAAGTCCAGCAGTATGTAATAGTAAAGTCACAGAGCAGTTAGTTCTTAACCTTCCTAATGCCGTGACCCTTTAATATAGTTCCTCTTATTATGGTGACCCCGCTACCCTAAAATTATTTTTGTGTCTACCTCGTCACTGCCATTTTGCTACTGCTATGACTCAATCAGGTGACCCCTGTGAAAGGGTCATTCAACCCCCAAAGGGGTCAAGACCCACAGTTTGAGAACCACTGTCTTAGTAAAAAGTAAAAATTTTATTGGGGACTTGGAAAAAGTTTGTTTTACTTAGAAAAAGTAAAATAAAGGAGTCAGACAGATCATGGTAGCATGATCACCTCTGCTCCTCTTGGTGGTCCACATGGAGGTAGGACACCAGAGGGCAGGAGAGTCTCTCTCCTTAGCTCTGGCCAAGGCGCATACACACTTAGGGCCAGGGTTACAGGTAACCACACCCGTCACAGAAAGGGAATGTACAATAGGCACAAGCATGACAAGAAGGGGATGATGAGCTAGGGGTGTACACGCTATAGGAAAGGGGAACCAGGGTATACATGTGATAAGATAGGTGATCCTAGATTCATAATGGCAGCTTAACCTGCCTCACTCTTGAGCGGGTTTGACCTCCCTGGACTCTCAGGGAACAATATACTGTGCTCATCAGAAGGAAATGGGACCTACTTAGGGTGGGACAGAGTATACTGTCTGATTGTTCTAGATGTCTGATAATCCCCAAGGAGAACAAACTGACCCCCCCCCCAAAATAAATAACCCGACCTACTTTTGTTGACTTAGGGTACAGTCATTTGCCAGGTGTAGCAGCTAGGTTTCACATCTATTTGGGGGAGACAACTTGGGAGACAAATCCTCCTCTATCTCCCACAGTTCTTCACGCTGTGGTGATCCCCAACCATAAAATTATTTTCGTTGCTACTTCATAACTGTCATTTTGCTACTGTTCTGAATCGCCATGTAAATATCTCGCAGGCAGAATGTGTTTTCATTGTAACAAACTGAACATCATTCGAAGCATAGCGATTCATCACAAAGACAATACGTACTTAGATATTGTGAAATATATATATATATATATATATATATATATATATATATTGGGGGGGGCATCACTGCTCTCTGGTGGTGGGAGTAGGAGGCCCAGCCCCACTGCTGGAATTGAACCTCCATCCCAGTGGGCCGCAGTCCCACACACAACCACTGCGCCACCGGAGTTCAGCCCGTGAAATATATATATATATTTTTTGTTTTGTTTTTTTTTGGTTTTTTGGTTTTTGGGGCATCACTGCTCTCCGGTGGTGGGAGTAGGAAGCCCAGCCCCACTGCTGGAATTGAACCTCCGTCCCAGTGGGCTGCAGTCCCGCGCACAACCACTACGCCACCGGGGCTCAGCCCCGAAATATATTTTTTTAAATATTTATTTCTAATGACAACGAAATGAAATTTTGTCTTGAAGCACGGTGTAGCATGGGCAACAGTCTTCAGGCAGGGTACTCCTATGTGGGCCTATCTGCATGTGGGAGGACTGCCTGGAGACAGAGGGGTGTCTCCGTTCCTAAGACCATTAGAAATGTGTTTTCTGATGGTCTGAAGCAACTCCTGTGAAAGGGTTTGGACTCCCAAAGGTGTGGAGACCCCCAGGTTGAGAACGGCTGATTTAAATCATCAGAGACAATAACATTTCAGAACTAGTTCACATGATTTCCTCTTTCCCAGGACACAGTCTATTCGAAAGTGAATGAATAACTTCGGGCACCAGCATGGAGTCATCGGTTTTCTAAAGGGACCAGATTTTAAGCGCAACACCATTGACTAGGGGCAGGAGGGGTTCCTGATTAAAAATTAGGTCTGTATCAGAGCCACAAAAATGTTCGTAGAACGCAAAAATAGTATTGTAATATACCTATTTAATTTTTAAAAATCTATTTAATTTTAAAACGTCGCGGGACGGGGGATAAATTGTTAAAAAGCGGGACGTCTGGTCACTTTGTATATGGCCTTCCTAGGCACTGTTTGGTTCCAAACAAATGAATGCATAGGGCCATGCTAATAAGGTGTATGAAACCCTAACAAGTTGATCAGTATTGCCATCTGTTTAAACCTAAAAAATAAGTACACAACACACACACACACACACAGAGCCCTCTCGCCCTTCGTATGGGCATGATTCCAATATGGCCGCCCTCCTCCAGCAGGCCTCGGAGGGCGGAACCGGAAATGACGCCCTGCGCGCGCGCGCGCGCGCGTCCGCCCAAAGTTTTGGCCCTTGGCTGCCGCCGTAGTTCGCGCCGGCGTCCACCGCGACCCGGGGAGTGGCCGCGGAATTTGAGTAGGATGCCGAGCCCCTCCCCCGGGGAGACCCCGACCCCGACCCCGACCCCGACCCTTTGGGAAGTCGTGGACGTGTCCGGGATGGCTGGCGAGCGAGGAGGAAGACCGTTTTTGTCTTTAGAAGGGGCCGTTCGTTTCTTTGTTTTTGTACACATGTCGCCATCTTCATTTCCAAATATTTTCCACTTGAGCCCTTGGTATGAGCTCCTCTTTCCCCTCCCCCCTTTTTAAAGAATCACAATCCACACGTACATCAGTGGTAGGCAGGCCACATTTGCACACTCGATGCCATCATCCCTCTCAAAACATCCTCCCTCCACTTAGGCCCCCAGTACCAGCTCCCGTTATTTCCCATCCCTCCCCCTCCCCATGAACCCTTAATAATTTACACATTGTTATTACTTTTTCATATTGTACACTGTCCAATGTGTCCCTTCATCCAGTTCTCTCTTGTCCATGCCCCCAAATCCATGTAATTTTTGTGAGGGAAAGGACAGATAGCACATTCCTGTCTGGTGCCCAGGCAGCATCGCAGGGGCTGGGGAGGGGGAGAGTCTCCCCTGAAAGCTGCTGCTTCAGGGGGGCTTGGAAAATAGGCAGAAAAGAGGAGGCTGCTGAGCTAAAACAATGCCAGAATCGGAAAAGGAAGAAGTGCTCCTTAGAGACAGACAGACAGACAGACGGAGTGTCTTAGATTTACACCACCAAGATCCTGCCCTCCCACCTGAAAAGACTGCCCTCAGTCTCTGCCATTTATCCTTACTTGGGGGGGGGGGTGGTGGTGGCCTGGCAGAGGGCATTGGTCATTCTTAGTGGCTGAGTTCAGGCACATGTTGCCAGTGCCTAGTGTGAATGCCCAGGTTGACCTACCCCTGCACCTAGCTGACCTTGGTCTGAGCATGCCCAGCTTTGGATGGTCCCCAGAGGTGTCCAGTGTGTGCCTGCTTTCTTTCAAACCACATTCTTGTGGCACGCCCAGTAAGTTTTCTTTAAGTGTAGGCATTTGGTGAAGTCCACCCCCTTGATCCTTTATGCTCTTACCATCTGTTAAAGCTTAGGCTGCTAGTGGCATGGTCAGGAGTTTGAAGCTGCCACACTGAGGATTTCTGATCTTGTAAAGAGTTATGGTCTTGGAAATCCACAAGGGACTGTGCAGTCGTGTCCCAAAGGGTCACTAGAATCACAATCCATTTGAAGGCTGTGAGGGGGTTGGGGTTTTGGTTGTAGACGGCATGTCTTCTTCAAGGTTAGGTAGTTTATCATTTCCCTTGAGAAGCACACCTTATCATGAATTGATAGTTTGATGTTGTGAGGTAGGGATTACACCTTTTTCTTTATTTTTCTGCCCTGCACGTGCCATCTTCTTTTTTTAAAAAGATCATCATTTACCAAATTTCTGCAATTCTGAATCTTAGGTGTTATTGCCCATGGCATTATACTTTCAGTCACTAAATAACAGACCAGTCAGCAGTATTGTATAAAGAAGAAGGACAGGAATAGTAACAGCATTTAGATCTACAGGTGATGTGCCACCCACAATGTGTTTTCCCATCAGCCTACAGGTTTTGGATCTCCAGTCACAAGAGAATCACTGGGAGGAAGGAAGAAGAGGTGCCTGGTTTGGAGATTATTGCCTCATGAGAGACAGAAGTCTCTGAACAAAATTGGAGCTGCTCCAGTAAAATCAAACATTTCTGCTTCTGGCAGTGCCCTAAGGACCAAAAAAATGATCAAGACTCAGGTGACTTTTTGCTTGCTTTGTGTTTTGTGGGTTCCTAAGGGATTTATAGAAGCCTTATAATTACCAGTTCAGTTCATCAGAAAAATGCACATTTGGAAAATTAGAAGCTGAATGTTTTTTTTTCTTTGTTTGTTTTTTGGGGCATCACTGCCCTCAGGAGGCCTAGCCTTTGTTCCGTGGAGCTGGAATTGAACCTCCAACCCAGTGGGCCGCAGTCCCGCACACAACCACTACGCCACCGGGGCTCAGCCCAAGAGAAATAAATTTTGACTCATCCTTCAACATCAGCTATGTATAAGATCAGGAATAATACTAATTATCAGAGTAATACTAAACTTTGAGTAAGTTTCTTTCTAAAAGTTATGTTACATAGTAACCTGAGGAGCTATATTCTCATTGATGTTTGTAAAGCCCAACTAGTATTAATAATAGTTTTAAAATGGCGGTGGATTCCACCATCATTCAAGTACAGAGGCAGAACAAAGAACCACCATCAAGATCTGGCCAAAACTTAAGAAATGTGAAGCACAGAGGTCTCAGGGATGTCGAAACTGGCAATCCCAAATCCAAGGTTAGATAGATATCCATCTGGAGGATTCTCTTCACTGCTATGTTAGCAAAGGCAGATGGACCCAGATGACCAGGTCAGGCAACACACTGCTGCCCAATAAGGTGCGGTTGGTCAATCAAGACCGATGATAGATTGCTGTTGCAATGGCTGAGGAACCCTAAATGGGCAAGACAGCAGGCTGCTGGCTCACAGTGTTGTAGTTAGGTACCCCGGTCTATCCAACACACAGCGACCCCAGGCACAGCAGAACAATGCTCTATTTGAGCCCATTGTTGCAGAAAGCTTATCAACCTTCCTCCTGGAGGACCGTCTACTTTACTGCCACTTCTCTTTTCTCACTTACTTTACGAAGCCTGGCATCTTTCTCCAGGGACTGCTCGCTCCTGACAACATATCCAAAGAATCGAAGGCAAAGTCTGGCCATAGTTGCCTCGAAGAAGCACTGTTTATATACTTCTTCCAAGACAGAGTTGTTTGTCCTTTTGGTAGTTCGTGACACTTCATATTCTTGGCCAGCACCATAGTTCAATAGTTCAAATGCATCCTTGCTTCTTCTATCGTCTTTATTCAATATCCAACTTTCACATGCATATGAGGCACATGGAAATCCCGTGGCATGGATCAGGGGCCCTGCAGTTGACAGCACCCTTGCTTTTGAACACCCTAAAGATGTCATGCAGTGAGTCTTTATCTCTCTTCCCTGCTGCTTCCATATGGACTGACAATTCTCGGTTTCCTTGAAAGTGTGGCCTTCTTAGTCCAACGAGGCCCACTTCCCTGCCTTAGCAACTGTAGAAGGTTCACAGCGGCCAAGCCAATGACCACAGAAGCAGACAGACCCTGTGAGAGAGCCTGTGGTGACCAATGGCAGGCGGGGCCAATAGCTGCTGTAATTGGAATTTTTAATTGTAATTTTTAAGACGACCAAGACTTGATGTGGACAAGAGAAGGCTGTTTTAATGTGGCCCCTAGGACTTGAGAAAGCTGCTCTGCTCTGCAGAAGAGAGACCCCGCCTACAAGGTTCTTTTTGAAATTAGTATAATTGGACTTAATACATAGATCAGATCATTCCATATTTCACTCACACACAACAGAATTGTACATTTGCTACCACAATCAGTTTCCAGACATTCTTATTCTGTACAGACTCATGGACGTCATCACCTCTGCACACCACCATCTCCTGCATGACCCCTGCCCCCCAAACCCTGTTTCTGTTTGCTCACTCATAGATTCATCAATACTGGTTTTCTTTTCTTTTTTTTTGGTGGTGGTGGTGGGGGGGCGGCATCACTGCTCTCCGGTGGTGGGCGTAGGAGGCCCAGCCCCACTGCTGGAATTGAACCTCCGTCCCTGTGGGCCGCAGTCCGGCGCACAACCACTACGCCACCGGGGCTCAGCCCGTGTTTTATTTTCTTATTAAGCCCTATCTGGGCCCAGTGTTGACTATGCTTGCATAGAGCAGCCTGTGTTAGGGCTCGTAATATACACACTGCATTGTGTACGCACGGTGGTACTGCGTGCACAGCGTTACCACATGTGTATGGGAAGTGCTCACGCAGCACAGTGCCGACTCAACACAGCGTGTATAGTATGAGCCCTAACACAGGAAGCGGCTCTTTGCAAACAGTCAGGTCACCATGTTCTGGAATATCATCAACCTGCGTTGGGCCACAAGCTATACAAGTTGTGTTGTGTGCACGCAGTAGGGCCGCCAATGTAGTAATGCAGCACGTGCAGGAACACAGCGAGAGCCCTAACACAGGCTGTTCAATGCAGGCATAGTCGCGTCATATTCTGGAATATTTTCATACCAAATGGACTGTCAGCTTTTTTTTATTATTATTAAAAAAATTTGTGTGTGTGTGTGTGTGTGTGTATGGCATCACTGCCCTGGTAGGAGTAGCAAGTCCAGCCTTGCTCCTGGAGAGCTGCTACTGGATTTGAACTGTCAACCCTCTGGGATGCAGTCCCGCAAACTACCACTAAGCTACCAGGGCTCAGCCCAGCTTTTTTTTTTTTTAATCATTTTATTGGGGGTTCATACAACTTATCACGATCTGTACATGCATCCGTTGTATGCAAAGCACATTTGTCCATTAGTCGCTATCCTCATCCTTCTCAAAGCATTTTCTTTCTACTTAAGCCCTTGGTACTACCTTCTCCTCTTTCCACTCCTTCCCTACTTTCCCCTCCCTCAAGGGCCCTTGATAATTTATAAATTATTATTATTCTTCCATATTGTACATTGTCCCATGTCCGCCCTTGCCCACTGCCCTGTTGTCCGTACCCCAGGGAGGAGGTTATAAGTAGATCCTTTTCATCAGTTCCCGTTTCTACTCCACCTCTCTCCACCCTCCCAGTATTGCCCCTTACCCCTGGTCATACAGGGATCAATCATTCTGCCCTGGATTCCCCATGTTTTCAGTTCCTATCTGTACCGGCAGTCATCTCCTGATCTCACCGGATTTGTAAGGGAGAATTCTGAACATGATAGTGGGAGGAGGAAGCATTTAAGAACTAGAGGAAAGTTTACATATTTCCTTGTTGCTATACTGGACCCTTCTCTTAAGGGGCTACCGCTTAACTTGCAGATGGACTTTGGCTCCCGAATCTGCACTCCCTCTCATTTACAATGATATAGTTTTTAGGTCTTTG